>JARHVA010003852.1:425000-487500 GCA_037957365.1 Torreya grandis
GGAAAATATAATAAAATAATGTTGAAGATGTGGAAAGGATATAATAGTTTTTATTTTAGGTCATGAGAAAGTAAGTTGATTTGTTTCAAGGCTATTAGGCCTATTTTTCTTAGGTGACCTAGTGCAAAGGTTTTGATTATACATAAATTAGAAGAATAAGATAGAGGATGTGTGAAGATGATATTCATGTTGATTCATTACTGTATGTTCATCTAAAAATATTAGAGTGTGAAGGAGGAATGGCTTCAAGGTCATGAGCATGTGTATGAGGGGTGTTTGAGTAAAGAAGAGAAAGAGTTATTGTATTCCTATATAAGAAGAAGATTTGAGTTTGTATGAATTGTACAAGACCATAATTAGTTGTGTGAGGGTAAAAAAGTAAGATGGATTTTCATATTATTGAATGAGTGGGTGATTAATTAATGAAGGGGGTTGTAGCCTCCTATAAAGTTAGTGTTTGCTAAGCCAAGTGGGTGCTTGGTGAATTTGAGGGGTTGGTGCTCCTTGTGGAGTGGGTGATTCACTAAAGTCTCTTGTTTTTGATCTATTATAGGACTATAGTCCATTTTTTTGTAGTCTTTAGAGTGGGTTTTATCCCCCATGAGGGTTTCCCACATAATTCATGTGTTATGTGATTTGATCTTGCATTGTTTTCTTTATTCATTCTAATGCATGGTTTATATGCTTCACAAATGTTTATGTTGAATGGTTAAGAGTTTAAAGAATTGGAATTTGTTGGATTATTTTTTAATGATCCAAATGTTATAGTTTTATTAGTTTTTTGCTTGGGTTAGTTTTGTTTTTAATTATTATTTGATTCCTTAACAGACTCTTATTTTCATAAAGATTTTTTAAGCTTCCTTGTACATAAAAATAAATGAAATTTTGATTTGCATGAAAAATATTTTATTGAATTTATTCCTCCATATCCTAGCCAATAGTGGTATCAGATCCTAGTTGAAAGAAGCTATACTAGAGGATTAAAGAAATTGTAGAGCATGAAAGAATTGACCATGATAGACACCATTCTATCCCACAAAAAATCAATATCAAGGATGTTAATAGAGTACTAAGTGATAGAGTTGGTTTTTCCACACGCACCCTTCTTAATTTCCTTCTTACCTGGGAGCTTATAGAGGATGGATATTCAGGTGTGGAGGTCATGTGACACCTATACAGATAGAAATCATCATTCATGCTACCCATACACAAAATGTTCTCGGTGAAAAGGGATGAAAGATTAGAGAGTTAACTTCTATCATTAAAAAAAAATATTTAATTTTATAGATATCACTATTGAGAAATCAATTGAGGAGAACACCTGATAGAGCCATGACACACCCTAAAGCATAGTCAAAATAATACAGACATGGTATGGTGATAACATAATGGTATTGATGTACTTCCATAGTTTAATCTTATAAAATTATGATATAAGGATGATGGCATTCAATGATTAATGTTAAATACCACTTGATTTGTTATCAATAGGTTATTTTTATTTTTATATGGGTCCCACTAAGATAGCAAAGCCCAATTTTATTACATGAAAGAGGAAAGCACAGTAATTCACTTTTACATGCATTAATTTATTTTATTTGAACAACTAGAAAAATACAAAGTTCAAATATAATATCTTCCATATTTAAAAAAAAATTAATTCTAGAGCAATTGGTGGAGGATTTTTTGTGAAACTATAAAAGTTAAAAATATCTAGGGTTTAAAACCCATTGATGTATTTTTTATCAAAATTTATGTTTTATATAAATGAAGTTATAAGGATAAAATAAGAAATTAAAAGACATGTTTTAATGGATAAATAAGGGTGTAATAGGAGTCATAAGGTGTAAATTTTTTTTCAAGTCCCAGGAATCTCTTGTAATTGGAAGTTATTTTGAAGGTAAAGGAAAAACCTCAATAGCATTACTTATTTTTTGATTTTGTATCATGGCTAAAATTATGAGCTTGATTTTTGAAAATGGATGCTTAAATCCTAAAAATTATAAGGAATGGTAAATGAACATGTAAAATACATTAATCTTCAATGACTTGTGGGAAGTAGCTGAAAAGCAACCAATATTGCCCATTGATACCACAAAGCTTGCATAATTTCATAAACATGACAAACATGCCCTTGATTTATTAAAATTAACTTGAAATGAACAAGTTATAATTCACATAGAGGTAATCAATTCCAAACCTTAGAAAACATGGAAAGTTCTAAAGGACTTATATGATAAACAACTTGCTTAAAAGAAAATCAATCTTCTTATGCAGTTACTCAAAACTAAACTAATAGATGATGAATAAGTTTCAAAATATGTGCCATGATTTAAGAATTTGAAATAATAATATGGAATATTGGTGGAAAATTTGATGATGAAAAGCTCATTTATATTGTTTTGAATGGCCATATCCCTAGCTACAAGAACTTTCTAGAAATGTTACAACTTAGTGATAAGCTTAACAAATCTACTTTTGATTCCATTTGTGAGTTGCTCACTCAAATGAGTGAAAATTTGTAAAGAATAAATAAAAATTTAATGAGGAGGAATAATATACCAAAACAAGTAATCCATTATATGATAAAAATAGAAAAAATTATTCAAATCACTTTTAGAGATAGAAAAACTCTTTAAGGCACACTTCCAGACATAAACATCAATTTGGACATAGGGATCATTATGGTTCTCTAAAAAATATACATCATTCTAGTTTTATGAAGAATATACATCACTATGGTTCTCATAATCATGACCATAAACATTCACATGGAAATAACCACAAGCACAAGAATTCTTCTTCATGTGGCTATTCTTCCTCTAGATCTAGTGGATGTGAGAAAACATGCTACAATTGTGGTCCTATACATAGTTCCCCTCCAAAAAATAGGTCCTCTTGACATTGAAAAAAGATAGAAGCAACCATTTTTTGTCACTCTCGTCACTCTTCTAGTTCTTCATCTAGCTATTCTTCTACATATTCTTCTAATGGATGGGATGATTGTGACTTTTCTTAATTCAGTGTTGATGACTATATATTTTGAGATGGTAACAAAACCATCTAATGTGAGATTCTACGCTCAAGATTAGGATTTGATGTAGTAGAATTTTTTAGATTTCATATATTGTTTTAATAGATCTAGTGTTGATATGATCTTTAATGTGGAACATTTTAGTAGTTTATACTTGGTTTATTTGTTGCATGGCTTCTCACCTCTCACTTGATAGGGGAAGAAGATATTTCATATTGGTTTTTGATCAATCATTATTGGTTGAGGTAAGAGTTATCATTGAGTTGATAACATTGTTAGTGCTGAGCAAAGGCCTGTAGGAGATATTTGCATTTGTTGGGCATCAAGAGATGTGCCATATAGAGTATAGGGTAATCACTTATTGGATGGATTCTGTGTGAGGATTGATGTATTTAGGTTATGATCTTATTATACTTGAGTGCAAGGATTCCACATGATTATTTATGTAGTTGGATAGGGCATGATCTTTTTCTACTTTAGTGTGAGGATGATTAGGGCATTGATCAGTCTAGGATGCATAGTGTACCAATTGTAGTTGTAGAAGAGTCTACTTGAATGACTCATAGTTCATTTATTCAGTCTTTCCATACCCCTTTGGATAAAGGGAGAGTGTTTTGGATTATTTTTCAATGATCCAAATGTTATAGTTTTATTAATTTGTTGTTCAAGTTAGTTTTGTTGTTTAGGTTAGCTTTGTTTTTCCATAAAGCTTTTTAAAGCTTCCTTTTAGATAAAAATAAAATGTAGTTTTTATTTTCACTAAAAATATTTTCTTGAATTTATTCCTTTATATCATATCTAATAGAATTGAATTTGATTTGTTTGCATCATTGATTCACCCTCCCTCTTAGTGATTGTGCTTCTAATAAGAATCGGTAAGTGGGATAAAGGTACCTCTTTCAACATAGGCATGTAAATATGATTTATAAGGAACTTTTTATTTGGACACTTTTTTATATAATATTGATTATAAATTTATATTTTACTATTATTTATGACCCCTTACACTTAGTTTCATGTGACTAGGAAGACACATGGGCTCATCACCAAAGGCTAGATGTAGATGGGTAAGGGAACCTCTACCCAATGTTAATCCCAGGTAACCAGTAAGATGAAAGGGATAAAAATTGAAGGTTAACAATTTAATATATTTTGGATTTATTTTTAATGTTGAAAAATCTTTTCATAAGAGTGTTTTTGTTTTATATTTATAAGGCCTTTACCCCTAAATCTTGGCTCCATGTGACTAGTGAGATGCAAGGGATCATTACCAAAGATAAAAATAGGTGAGTAAAGATACATTTTTTTAGAATGATAATTTTATAATTTATAAGTCATATTAAGAGGACACTCTATCATGGACAAACTTCTAGACTAGGCTATAGGCTATCATTTTATAAGTTTTGTAAGAAGATATAGGGAAAATAGATGTACTTTGCTCATAAAAACTAAGGAAATAAAATATAATATTGATTTTTAAATAGTTTTATATGGGATAATAATGTAATTTGAAAATGGATTGATATGATATGCTATATTTTAAAAGTTTCATGCTATCCAAACATAAAGCCAAACATTCACCAAATTAAATGTATGATATGCAAATCGACACACAAACTATGAAAATGAAATGTAATAAGGGAAATGTGACATGTAATAACTAAATATAGAAATTATTAATGTGAAATGAAATCATAGATTGACTAAATTCCTTTCCTTCCAAAGTGCATAAACCATAGGATCAATTATTAAAATCCTTAGTCACTAGGTAAGGTCTTAATTAGTTAGGTCTGAACTTCTAACCTTATCCTTTATTCTTATCAATGTATTTATAGATCCTAAGGAAAAGGTATTCTACATGTATTGAGTGCTCATGTAAATTTTTATCTTATTTTCTACCCATGTGATCTACATATGTGACATGGTTCTACATAGTAATAATTTGTCATTCATCTAAAGTCTCAAATTCAGCTAGTCCTACTTTCTTATATTCTTCATGGTCAAGGAAATCTTAAAGAGAGACACAAATGATAGATATATAAACTTAAATATTTATAATAGATTTATATCAAAACATAATGGAATATGGGATCTCCCTCATAGGGTATTTTAATGTTTTTATATAATCCTAAGGTGCTAGATAAAGTTGTAAATGCCAATCTCATTTAGAATGTTTGACTATTTTGAACAAGATCAAATTTAGGGTTTTATTGGTGGATTTATCATGGACGTTAGTATGTAGATAGTATAATGAGTTCATGTGATGTGATATGGCTAATTTATTACATACTTCATGTACATTATTTTAAAGGGAGATCCATTGTCCATTATGATGATTTGTGGAACTCCAAATTGACAAATGATCTGGTTTAAAATAAATTTTGTAAATGATCAAATTAGTAAAAATTATAAGAGGCATTGCTTTTTCCCACTTAGTGAAATATTAAGTGGCCATGATAATAAAGTGGGGACCATCTGAAGAAGTGAGGTAAAATTTATCTATCATTTTTAGAACCCAAGTGGAAAAGGGCCAATGCATAATGGGCTAAAAATCTCAATGAGGAATGTAGATATCATGAGAGAAGTTTTTTAAATTACTAAATTTATTAAAATATTTAATGGCATCATGATAAAGAGTTGGACATAAGTATCCCATTCTATGTATTTTTTGATTTTTTGTATGGCCACCAAAGTGACCACTGTAAACCCGACTATGATAATGTAAAATGAACCTTTTTAACTTATCTTGGTCTAAACATTTGTATAATGTGATATCAAAGGCCTTATCATAGATAATATCATATAAAATGACATACTTGGAAGTGATAACATAAACACACTACCTCTATTGAGAGTTGGCCCCTTTAGGCTAGGTGCAATGAATTAAGTAATAGATAATAATGGTATACCAAGGAAAAGAAACTATAGTAGTATTATCTATGCAAAAAAAATTATTGGGAAAATTAGTATCAACAAAATAATTGAATTCTAAAAGAGAGTTTTAAATCCAAATGGTAATGACTTGTCCCTTAACAAAATTATGGTTGATGTAATTAAGCTTAAACTCATTTAAAAACATGATTAAATATCTATCCTTCTATGAGAGGGATGGTTGGATCAAGAATGTTCATAACTATTAAGACATTATTATGACTTTCATTTATTGATTAAGCATATAGTGTTGTAATCTCTTAGTTTTTAACACATTTTCCAAACACTCTTTCTCTACTTGCATATAACATGTTTCATAATCCATGAGAATATAGATAATGAAGTAGATGACATGATCATTTACATAATCATCTTTTAGGCCAACATGAAGGTAAGATATACCTTTATTTATCTAATATAAATTATGGGGAGCTCTTCAAATTTGGGTGCCATGACTAAAAGATGAGACAAGGAAAATTTTAATGCCTTGAATGCATCTATACAATTACTCATCCAGGTCAAACCACTTAGTTTATTTTGTAAATTATTAATTAGATGGAATACATAGTTGAGTTCTTATATGAATCATAAAATGTCTCATAACTTCCATAGGAATGATCTAATCCTTGACTCATTAGTGGTGGAATCATGTCTAGAATTACATGAATTTTGGTTGAACCAATATCAATTCTATATTTGGAGATAATATAGTCAAGGAATTTTCCACTTATGACTCTAAACACACACTTCTCAAGGCTGAGAATAATGTCATATTCTATTAAATGGGTAAGGATAATGTATAACACTCCTAGATGGTCAATATATTACTTCAATTTTCCTATAAGATCATCTACATTTAACTCCACTATATTATGAATAAGATCATGGAAAATATGGGACATGGCCCTCTGAAAATTTTCCCCAACATTTTTAAGGCCAAAATGCATGACTACATAATAGAAGGTCCCCTATGGTGTGGTGAAGGAGGTTTTTATTTGATCTTCATGAAAGATGTGGATTTTATTGTAGCCAAGGAAACCATCCATGAGGGATATCAACTCATAACCAGCTATAAAATCAAATACAATGTATATGGATGGAAGAGGAAATCATCATAGGACATGCTTTGTTAATTTCATGGAAGTCAATACATATCCTAATTTTATCATTCATTTTGAGGATGGGGATGATGTTGGACATCCATTTAGAGTAATCCAAAGGCTTTGTAAATGTTATTTTGAGGATTTTAATGACTTCCTCTTTCACCATTAATTCCACCTTTGGATTTATATGCCTAATCTTATATTTCATTGGCTTTGCATTAGGTCATGTCTAGGTTATGGAAAATTACCTCAAGCTTGATTCCTACCATATCTACATAGGAGAAAGTGAAGGATTTAGAAAACTTAGTGAGTAAATACTTATTGTATTATACTTCCTGTGATGAAAATGAAGACCCGATCATGAGGATTTTAGGATTCTCCTCATTTATTATGTTTTTTTATCAATGGTATCTTTTATGAGAGAAGAATTACCTTCCTCAAATTTATTAAGAGTCAGTGGGAGGTTAATGTCCTTCCCCTCTATGTTAAAAAAATTAATCTCTTCATCAAAAGATAAATAATCTTCAAACTTGAAATAATAATCATAATAATTACTCCTAAGAGTAGATGTAGGATAACATGTGAGATAAAAACCTCTCTTATAGTGAGAATATGGGATATCATTGTAAGTGTGAAGGAAATCTAAGATAACTTCATTTTTTAAGACAATTTGAGGAGTAGGAGGATAACATCACTCCCTATACAAGTGATGATTTGGTTATTAGGAATTTTATGCATGCGAGGCTTTGTTCTAATGGATACTATGAAATCTAACTCTAGTATCACTATGTGAGGAAAAAAATGAGAGTAGGAAGAAACCATAGAGTTAAAAAGTTGATTTCTATCTCTTATCACTATTTTTATAGAAATAAATGTAAAACCTTTGGTGACCTCTTAAAAAATCACCTTATAAAACTAAAAGTGTTCAAATTTAGTTCAAAAAATTACTAGGAATTGATTGGTTACTAGTTATGAATCACCTTGGATTTTTAGGTCTTAGATTCCCAATTGTTTAGTGATGAACATCCCAAGCAATAAATATCTATAATAAACCCCATTGTTAGTGTACTCAAATTCAAGTTTAAAACTAAAAGGCATGTCCCTTCCTTTTAGGGAGACCAAAATCACTGTTACTCCCACACCAAAATGACATTTTGACCCATCATAGTTAAGGGCCCAATGATCATGTGTAGAGGAAGGATCATCACTAGGGAGGGTTTATTGCTCTTATAATATCTTGACCATATTGATGTCAAGTATAATGGCTAATCCATTATGGGGTTCCTAGTTATGTGATTCAAAAAAATTATAATTCCCTACCCCTCTTATGTTAAATGGGAGAATGGATGGTACATATTTTTCCAAAATATTTATAATCTTAGTCATTGACATAGTCAAAACTATCGACATAATTGTTGCATCTAAACTAGTATTTTATATAGTTGCTACTTGATTTTATTTTGGTTTGTCTTTTAGTAAGGCTTAAGATATTTCTTCCCCTAAAATCACTTTTGGATTCATAATATTTATAACATCAAATAAATATGATGGGTTTTATGACCCTATTGATAGGTAAGTGGTAATCAATGTACAATCCTAGTTGCTTATGTATGGTCATTTGAAGTATGTCAAAAGGATTGTGATTCCCTTGGGCCATGAAAACCTTACCCAAATGGAGGAACCTAATTTTTTAGGATAAGGTTGAAGAGATCAGATTCATCTAATGAATCTAATGTCTTCCCAATATCATGTTAAAATTTTACTTTGTCAATTATGTAAAATTGTGTTAGCATAGTTTTGGGACCCAAAATGACTAGAAGCACAATTGTTCTTATAGAGGTGGAATTGAGTCTATCATAGCCTCACATGGTATTGAAATTTTTGAAATAGATGGTTCCCTATAACCAAGTTTTTTTAAGAAAGATAAGGGAATAATATTCATGAATAATATATTTTCAACCATGGCTCTTTTTATGTAGTTATTATATATCCATACATACAAAAACAAGGATGGATCCCCCCTCCTTTATAATTCAAAAACATGAAGTAAACTGCTAAGGTTAAATAAATATATGGCATCTCAATAATATTTCCCAAGTGGAAACATATATAGATCAATGTGATTGATTTGGGCCTATGGCAAGGGAGTATAATTAGATAAATTCCCCAATCCTAAGGAATTAGGTAATGCTAAACAATAGGTAGGTGGGTTATTGATAAATTTAAGAAAGTAAATGTGGGAGAAAGTTTTTATAAGATTTGAGATCAAATAATAATTCTACATAGGTTTAGGGATGGTCTCAGTATCCAAAATGTTCAAAATTTTAAACATTGTCATTGATTAAGAGAGTCTATTGAGCATTATCATTGAGTGTTGAGATTTGATATTTAATGTTGTCATTGATGTAAAAGGTTCTTATGAAGATGCATGGTTCTTTCATTGATGTCAATTTAATATCATTGATTTCAAAGGTTCTTATGAATAGTATTGGTTAAGTAAGCCTTGAAATGTGTGTATGATGAGTTATCATTATCAAGATAGTGAGTGTTGTTGTATGAGAATAGTGATGAGAGAATACTATTTGAAGGAGGTTTTGATGTTAGCTTGAGTGAATTCATTGAGAAACAAAATGAGTGAGTTCATTTCAATATAAAAAGTGTAAAAAATCTTTTAATGCTTTGTATAGACCTTGTGAGATGGTATGTGAAAGTATGATTAAAAGAGTGATATCTAAAGAAGAAGATTCCAAGCTCCAAATATGTGTGTAATCAGCTACAAAGATGATTTTAATGAGCTACAAAGATGAGAATGCTCCAAAAAATACCTGATAGTATTTAAGCATTAGAGAGGTTGTTTTAAGTTGTACATAAGATGTTGAGGACCTTACAATTGATTAAAAGGTCAGATCTGAAGATCTATACTTCTAGCTCAAAAGATGTAATTAAGATCCTGGTTGAGCTCTAAATATTTGTAATTAACTTTGAAGAAGTTTTATCAAATATCCAAATAGGAGTAAGTGTATGAGGTATTTTGAGTATACACAAGAGGAATTGGAACATGAGAGAGTTTCAAGGTGAAGTATATAGGGTACATAAAAGGTTATATTAAAGGCCTAATGATACTTGTAAGTAAAGGATTAGAAAACAAGAAGAAAATGAAAGGTCAGATTCTTGTCTTAGTTCTCAAGAAAAGGCTTGAAAATTAATTTAAGGTTTGTTGAGTGTAGATAATGAAGAGTTATCTACCCAAGAAGGTTTTTATTAATGCTCATTGGCATGTGTAGCATCTGCATGAGAACCTAAGTTGTTTATGGTATATAATTAAGTGTTATAGCTCAAAGTTCTAAACATTAGTTTCTGGAAAGAGGAGTTAAATTTTATGAATGATCATTAAGACTGGAAGATGGTCTCAACCCTTATAAAACCCTAATAGTGACCCAATGTTGAAGATCTTATAAAATTTTTATATGAGCATAAAAGTGATTGGATTTTTTATTAAACTCTTCCAATCATATCTAGGTGTAATTGGTTTCTTAGGTGAGTGAACAAACCCTCTAAGAAAGTGCTTATCTTTCAAATATTTGTGGTAATAGATAGTGTTGACCAATTCAAAGTTGATAAGTGGATGAAAATAAAAGTGTGATACTTTTAGTTGTTATTTATGAAGATTTTTATATAGACACTATATCTTAGGTGTGCAAATTTGGTGATCCAAGTTGGCCAGTAGCTAACATACCTAGTGGTGCAGACAGTAAGGAAATTAGATAGAAGTGAAAATATGTATTCTAATGTGTTTTCATAAAAGAGTGTTACATTTAAATGAATGGTTATGTTTTTTGGTTCTTTAATGATCTATCTATGCTTTTTGTAATCTTTTAAGTTAGTGTAAGAGGTTGAAACATTAAAGCCAAAATGGCTTATTTGGCTGATTAGAGTCTGTGAGAGAGAAGGTTAGTAGAATGGTATATAAGGCCAATAGTTTTCATTAGATATCATGATATAATTATTTTACATTACTCTAATGATGTTATAATATAATTTTTATGAATTTAAATCCTTTTATAATATTCAATCATGTGTCATATGTTCATTTTTCCTTGATTGTGTTTTAGAGTTGGTAATTTTGAGTGAAATCTTGTAGATAAGTATTTAAGCCTGTTTACTCTAAGTTGAAGCATCATATTAATTTTTTATGACCTTGAGGTCATGAGGTTTTTTAATATTTTTTTTTCCATTATTGTTTATAAAAATTGAGTATATGCCTAAGTTGTTCAAGATTGAGTTTTTATATATGCACAGGCCTTTTATATGCAATGATTTATAAGAAAGGGTTCAAGTGGTGATTGGACCTAAAAGGTGTTGTGGACCTAAATTAAAGTTATATAAGGTATATTTGAGTGTAATATTATTTTATCCTATATTTTTAGGGTTTTTTATATGATTTAATAAATATAAAAGGGTAACATGTTGTTAAGAAGGCCTATTAGGTCTCCATAAGCCTAAAAGAAGAGTAAGGGATAATTAATGTATGGACAACCTATTATATTGATTAACTCAATATTAATGAATGATATTTTAATATTATAATACCTATTCATGGATGACCTAATTTATTGAATGTGTGACTGACTAAGAAGAATATGATCAAGTGACTTGTATAAAAGTAAGGTAGTTTAGGCCTATTTGGTATGCTTAGAGGATGCTAAGTGTGGGAGAGCAGAAGAGGATAAGAGAATTATATATATATAATTAGTTTGAATAATTAGATCATACATAACATAAAATATATAAAAATGGATCTACATAATAAGATCAAGGTTAGAAGACCTAATCAAGCCATGAAAAAGGTTAGTTGAGTGACGAAGGCTGAAGGTTAGTTTGAGAGGGACAGAAGTAAGTGAAGAGATGAAGTAGTAGATAATAATATATTGCAGAAGTAACAAGTTTTTATGAAGGTTGTCAAATAATCAGGTGGATAAGTTGGTGTTGAGTCATCCAGGGGGTTGGTGCACCTCCTTGTAAGTGGGTGTTCATTAAAGCCTAGCTGAGTTGGTACTGAGCTAGTTGGGGTTGGTACTCCATGTGAAGTTGGTGCTTCACTAAATATTTATATTTGTCTTATATTAATATATTTAAATTGATTCATCAATGGGTTTTATATCCCTAAAGGTTTTTCCATGTATATGTTGTGTTCATATGTTTCATGTTCTTATGATTTGATGCTTATGTTTGCTAAGATGTACATGTTTGTTAGAATGGATCATTTATGGTTAAGTGGAATTGAATTAAATTTTTTGAAGACTAATTCACCCCCATCTAAATAATATTATTTCCAAAAAATGGTATCATATCTTATTCCTTTGAAGTATGACTAAAAGCCTAAAGGATATCCTAAGAAGCAAGGATGACTAGTCAATAAGCTCAAGGTAGTTTCTCTACAAGTAAGGCTCTATTGTTCAATGAATCTAACTCTTCCTTTTGGAATGTGAGAATGAAGATATATTTTATGTCACAAGGACATGATATTTGGTAGTTAGTTATGGATGGTTATATTTCACCTCTAATTCCACCAAAAGATGCAGTAGGTAAGAAGGCTAGTGAAAATAACTCCAAGACAATAAATGTCATTCTATGTGGTATATCATAGGTAGAGATTATAAAATTAATGCATTGTTTTTACTCTAAATACATATGCGATAAATGGAATACCATATATGAATTAGACACCAGGGTGAAGATGGCCAAGTTACTAACCCATAGAAAATAGTTTGAAAGTCAGAAGATGAAACTATGGCATCCTAGCTATTAAGGGTTGATGAAGTTATCAATATCATTAGAGGATTGGGAGAAGAAGTGAAAGAATATATTTTTTTCCAAACTGTGTTGAGATCACTCACTTATAAGTTTGAATATAAATTTTCTATAGTAGAATAGATGTAAGATTTGGACAAGCTAGAGATGGATGGGTTGCATGGTATCTTAATTGCCTATGAGATGAGAACAAATGAAGGAAGACCTCTCAAGAATGAATCAACTTTAAAATTTGAAAATAATTTCAATGCCAAGAAGGTCAAAGATGAGTCATGTTTAGATATTGATTATGGTGAACCCATAGCTATGTTTGCTAGGAAGTTGAGGTTTAGCTCAGGCAAATACAAGGGTAAATTACCATTCAAATGTTTTAATTGTGGTAACATTGGTCACTTTACAACTAAGTATCATAAAAAGGACAAATTTGAGAATAATGAAGAACATAATGAATATGATATAAAAGTATATAAGTCTAAAAAGAATAAGAAATATTTCAAAAAGAATGAAGGAAAGAAAGGATCATTCAAGAATAAGAAGATTTTCTATACCAAAGAAGATAATTCATCAACTGTAAGTGATTCAGACACATCTAATAGTAATGATGCTAGTAATGAATATAAAAATGACAATAATGAAAATTTATTCATAAGTATAGAGTTAGAAAATGAGGGTTGTTCAAATGGGAAAGGCCTCATGATTACTCTAGAATCAGATGAAGAGATATACTATGATAATGAAGAAGGTTACGCTGAAGTAAATATTGAGGTAGAGCTGGTAAGTACCTTATAAGATCTAAAGCTTGTGAATAAGAAGGATAAAAAATTGAAGTAATTAATTTAGGACTATGAGGAGCATATTATACTATTAGATGAAAGGTTGAGAAAAACTTCCAAGGAGTATAAAGAGATCATCCATCAGGTTGAAACACATATGGAGATTCTAATAGCAAGCCTAAAGGATAAAGAGGAAGAATAAAATAGTTATGAAATTAAAATAAAATATCTAAAATCTAAGTTGGCTCAAGCACATAAAAAGGTAAAGAACTTTGTGAAATTTAAAAATAGCACTGAGGATCTAGATGATATCTTGAGTAGTCAAAAGTATGAAAGTGATAAGATAGGTCTTAGTTTCAAAGAAGACCAAAAGGACACACCTCAAGTTACGAATAAGACTATTGAAGACAAGAAGCTCAACATAAAAATACCTATTAGACAACACAATGTTATAAGGTATGCTAGTTATTTTAATGGTTATTATTTTACATGAAGTTAGTTTGGTCATAGAGCAAGAGAATGTAGAAGACCCTCCAAGAATGAGTAATCATGGAACTATGGAAGAAGAATAAATTAGTCAAAGATGTGTCATAGTCATCATTAATCAAATGATATATATAAGGTGGTATGTTACAACTTTCATAATGCAGGACACAATGAAATATTCTATCCTAACATAGCTAGAAGATCATCAAGTCAAATTAGGAAGTTTGAAGCTGCTAGAGTGCAAGAAAGAAGGCAAATGAATGGATGGAAACCAAAGGAAATAAAGATAAGTCATGATCAGTATACAATCTCAAGTGGATTGATTACCATGATAAATCATGCCTCTAGTGAGATATCAAGTTAGGAACATCAATAAAACTTGTTATCTACATGTGTTGGCAAGGTAGTAAAAGAAAAGAAGAAGGATGACAAGGTTAATGATGAGATCAAACCTATAGTACCGATCAAGTCCAAAATAATGTTGAAGAATATTTAGTCTTATGAAAATATGAAGATCTAGGAACCTATTAAGTTTATATTATTTAGTGCCCTATGAAAAAGGGGTGGCTCCATTAAGGTTCATGTAGATATTCTTCTATCAGTAGAAGCATAAGGGTGCAGTCAAATAAGTTTTTTTTTAGAAGATTCTAAGTTTTATTATTGCAAGAAAGGGGATAAAGATGAATATTATCAATTCTTATGTTGATAGCTCTATGGTTTGAAGTGTATAAGGTAGCATGATGAGAGATTTATGGCTGGTATCAGGTATCTAAAGTCAATATGTAGACAATTGGTATATAAGAGGTAAGCTTTTGATACCTATTTATATGACCTGTTGAGCCTGATTTGTGAATACTAAAGGGGAGTTTTTATTTTTTTACTTGGTATCAAGAATGGGATAGCCTTGTGTGTGTGGTCAAGGGTTTGATTTTATTTAGACATATCAAAGAAGGTAAGTGATTTGAGTTCTTATTTCTCTTTAAAATAATATATGCTTGGTCTAAGGGAAAGATTAGTGGCTATAAATTTTTTATCAAAAAAAGTGATTACTTCTAATATACGTAGATTTAAAGAGATATTGTGCTTGAGATGCTTCATAGACTCTATTTAATGAGCTTTTGATGAATTAGATAGGAAAGTGACCTATTTGAGAGAAGTTTCTAAGAAATATTGTTATAAGAGATTTCCATAATTTAAGACTATGTTTCATCTAGTGTCTTTGAGAGATTGAACCAACTCAAAGGGAGATAATATGATTTCAATAGTTGTAAATTATCTTTGATGTCTACTTTTAATAAAAGCATGGTGGATTCTTGGTTTGAAGGGGACCTATTGAAGTTGTTAATTTATCTTGTTCTATGATGATGTGATCTTGTAATCTAAGTTCATTATAAAATAGATGATACTTGTGGAAGACCTTTTTCATTAGTGTCAAAGGGGGAGAAAGATCAAAAAATACAAGATTAGAAAATATGAGAAAGGAAAGCAAGATCAGAAAGGGAGAAATAAAAGGCAAGAACTAAGTCTAATAGATGATTACCATCAAGAGTGGTTGGCATAGTTTTATGAGTGTGTTTGTTATCAATGACAAAAGTAAAGATTGTTGAAAATTTTCATTTATTAATGGAGAGTATATTGAGAATTGTCATTGAGTGTTGATCTTTGATATTTAATGTTGTCATTGATGTCAAAGATTCTTATAAAAATGCATGGTTATTTCATTGATGTCAATCTAATATCATTTATGTCAAAGGTTCTTATGAAGATGCTTGGTTAATTAAACCTTGAAGTATGTGTATGATGAGTTCTCATTTCTATCACAATGAGTGTTGTTGTATGAGTATTACAATGAGAGAATATTGTTTGAAGGATGTTTAGATGTCAACTTGAGTGAATTCATTGAAAAATATCATGAGTTACTACATGTCAGTATAAAAAGCTTAAATCATATTTTAATGATTTATATAACCCTTATGAGATGGTATATGAAAGTATCATGATGAAATTAGTGGGATCCAAAGAAGAAGTTGAGACCGAAAGATCTGTGTAAGCAACTATGAAGATACTCTGAATGAGCTATGAATATGAGATTGCTCTAAAGAGAATGCTCCAAAGAATACCTAATAGTATTTGATCATGAGATATGTTGTTTTAGGTTATACATAATATTTTTAGTACCCTATAATTTATTAAAAGGTCATCCCCAAAGACCTATATTTATAGATCTAAAGATGCTATAAATATCCTAGTTGAGATCCAAAGATATGTAAGTAGCTCTAAAGAAGTTATGTTAAATCTCCAAAGAAGAGTAAGTATATGAGGTTTATTGAACATACATAATAGGAATTATAACACATTATATTTTCAAGGTGAATTCTATAGGGTGGTTACAAGGTCAAATTCAAGGCCTAATAAGACTTGCAAGTCAAGGATTAAAAAGTAAGAAGAGAGATGGTGGCTAGATGAGGTAATAGGATCAGTTTCCATGATATGGGTGAGAAGGTTAACATTGAAATAGGTGAGTCAAGTTATATTAAGTATGTTCATGAAGTTTTAGGTCTTGGTTTGCAAGAAAATGATTGAAACGTATTTCAAGGTCTCTTGAGCGTACAAACTAAAGAGTTGTCTACCTAAGAAGGTTTTTCTCAGTGCTCATTGGTATGTGCAGCATATACATGAGAACCTAATATATTCATGGTATATAAGGAATTTTTATAGATAAAATTTATAAACATTGGTTTTTGGAAAGAGAATCTAAGTTTTATGAATCATCCTTAAGATTGAAAGATGGTCTAAACCCTCATAGAACCCAAACAGTGACCCGATGTTGAAGATATTTTAATAAAGAGATCAAAATGGTTTTATATAATCAATAAAGTGATTGGAGGTTGTATTAAACTCTTATAATCATCTCTATGTGTGATTGGTTTCTCATTTGAGTGAGTGATCCCTACATGAAATTTCTTATCTTTCAAAGATTTAATGTATTAGATAGAGTTGACCAAGTCAAATTTACTAAGTGGGATGAACATCAAAGTGTGAGAATTTTATTTGTTTTCAATAAATATTTTTACATATGTTCTAGATCTCAGGTGTGCCAATATGGTGATTCATGTTGGTCAGTTACTAAAAGACCTAGTAGTGTAGATAGTAAGGAAATCAGACAGAAGTGAAAGGATGTTTCTTGATGTGTTTTCATGTAAGAGTGTTGCATTAAAATGCATGATGATGTTTTGATATATCCATGACTTAATTAATATTGGAATTTATTTCAATAGTTTGAAACATTGAAGCCAAAATGGCTTATTTGGTTGAGTAGAGTTTGTGAGAGAGAAGGTTAGTAGATTGGTCTGTAAGACCGATAATTTTCACTAGAGATCATGATATGATTAGTTAAATTTTATTTAAGGATATTACAATATCATTTTCATGAATTTAAATAACTTTATAATATTCAATCATGTGTCAAATTTTCATGTTTCATTGATTGTGTTTTGGATTTAGTTGGTAGTTCTAAGTGAACATCTTGTAGAGAAGTGTTTGAGCATGTTTACCCTAAGTTGAAGAATCATATGAAGTTTTTTATTACCTTTAGGTCATGAGGTTTATGAATATTTTATTTTTATTACATTTTTTTTTGTAAAAATATAGTATATGCCTTAGTTTTTCAAGATAGATTTTCTATATATACATAGGCTTTTTATATATAGTGATTTGAGAAAGGGTTCAAGTGGTGATTGGACTTAAAAGGTGTTGTGGAACTAAGGTAAAGTTAGATAAGTTACATTGTAGTGGCATAATATTTTTTCCTACCATGTGAGGTGTTTTTATATGCTTCAATAAATATCAAAGGGTAATGTGTTGTTAAGAAGGCCTATTAGGTCTACATAAGGCAAAAAGAGGAGTAAGGGCTAATTGATGTATGGCTAACCTATTATATTGATTGATTCATGATTAAGTAATGTTATTTAAATATTATAAGACATATTCATGGATAAATTAATTTATTTTAATGTGTGGTTGACTAAGAACAATATGATCAAGTGACTTGTATAAAATCAAGGCAATTTAGGCCTATTTGGTATGCTTAGAGGATGTTAAGTGTGGGAGATCAAAAGAGGATAAGTGAATGATATATATAATTTGTGAGTATAATTATGTAATTATAACCATAAAATATATGACATGAATATATAACAAAGGCTTTGTATAATAAGATCAAGGTCATAACACCTAATCAATCCATGAAAAGGGCTAGTTGAGTGAAGAAGGTTGATGGTTAGTTTGAGAGGGACAGAATTAAGTGAAGAGATAAATTATTAGAACATCATCTATTGTATAATAAATAATTTTTTCCAAAGGTGATCAAATAATCATGTGGCTATATTGGTGTTGATTCATCTATGGGGTTGGCGCCTCCTTGGAAGTGGGTGATTGTTAAAGCTTAGCTGAGTTGGTGCTAAGCTAGTTTAGGTTGGTGCTCTATGTGAATTTGGTGCTTCAAAAAAGGTTTATTTTTGTCTTATAGTAATGTATTCCATTATATTCATTAATGGGGTTTCTACCCCTAGAAGTTTTCCCACATATATGTTTTGTTTGTGTGTTTCATGCTCTTATGATTTGTTGCTTATGTTATCTAAGATGTGCATGCTTGTTAGAATGGATCATGTGTGGTTAAGTGGAATTAAATGAAAATATATAAATACTTATTCACCTCCCCCCCCCCCTTAATCATCTTGTTTCCAACACAAAGGGTGAGGATTCATGGGTTTATATTCCATGGTGTGAGTAATTATATTTGCTTCCTTTTCAACTTTATAATCTACAAACCCTATCATTCTAGTTTTACCTTGGACTCCTAACTAGGGAGAGATATTTGCATTGGTAATCCAAGAAGTGGAAGCCTAAATATCATTGGTACATACTTTCATGTTATGATTATGTTTATCTAATTAATCTTGAAAGTTACCTTGATCTTGATTTGGGTTAATTCATGCTTGATGGTTTTGAAAAGGATTTTAGTAAATCTAAATATTTGGTTATGAAGTGTGATAGGGCCATTCTAAATGGCTTGAAGGTTTTCACGTGAATTCTTTAGCAACATGTCTAATAAATTTTTAACTTTACAATAATTTTCCAAACTCCCTATGGTTCCAAGTATCATGATTGATAACCTAGTAGAAGAGACACTAGACATTGGGATCATATTATTTAGGCCTCTAATTTTGTCCTTGTTGATTTAACCCTTGATTATTCCTTTGATAATAGGGTTCATTCCAAAAATTACAAAAAAAAATCAATGTGTTAAAACTAGTTCTAATTTTGGTTTTAATATCATTTTTATGGAGTCAAGGTCAGTTCAAGTCAACCGCATGAATTGTAGGTGGATGATTTTCATTCTCAACACCTATATTTTTATTTATGTTGGTGTCATTCATGGGTGGAGATTCATTATTTCTCATTTGATTTATCTTCTTACCCTAATTAGTCATGTCATTAGTGGTGGAATTATTGTTTCAAATGAGGATTTTAGGACCTTAACTATTGACATTATTTTGGCTCATTATTTTAATTTGGGGTGATAATGTTCCCATTGGCCCCATAGGATTGATGACCACTATCAATGGTCATTTGATAAATATGTAAAACACTTTCAAGAGCTTATAATAGGTGAAATTTTGGATGTCTCACCTTGCATACTTTTTTAAGAAGTGAAGGAAAATTTTGGATAATTCCCTCTTGTCCATTGAGGTGCATTATAAAATGAATATAGAACCTGATTCTATCTCATTATAAAATGGGAAAATGATTCATTGTGTTCTTATTTAATATGATGGAATTATTGAATGTCAGTCTTTAGAAGCTTGTTCATATTGAAACCCTTAATGAATCCATCCACCAATTATCTAAATCAATGAATGGGCCCATTATAGAGGCAATATTACCATTCAAAATCAATTATTTTAGTGTTTTATGAAAAATATTGGTAACAACCCCATCTCTAGGTAAGATTTCCACTTCATTCATGGTATAACCCTTGACATGTACATTAGCATCTCCCTCCCATTTGAACCTTGGAAGGTCTAGTAGGGGATGAAAAATAAGGACTCCTCATATGTTGATATCAAGGGGTTATTTAATATACTCAGCATAGGTCTTCATGTTGATAAATTCAATTATTGATATGGTCAAACTGGAGTGGAAGGGTGGGATCACATAGGGGTTCCATGGATAACCACTAGGAGAAATGGAAGAGGCTTGATAGGGTGAATTGGAATAATTGAAAATAGTTATATGAATGAGTAGACTTATATAACATATGGAAATAGGGAGGAATATTGTTATATGTAAAAAGGTTTATGATTTTTTGAAGAAGGGCATATGTGGTTTGCACATAAACTGATGAAACATAAGGTGGTGCATGGTTAGTCTATAGAGGAGGAGAATACATGTGAGTCACATAAATTATAGAGGTAAAGAGTGGTATATTATTTACCACCACATTGGTTTTTTAGGGTGGAATGTAGGTGAATTCCCCTCCAATCAAGGTATTGGTAGGATATTGGTAGGGTGGAGATATTTTGAAGGTCTTTAGGTTAGGACTCTATAAGAAATAATGTCTCCAAGGGGTTAGATAGAGGCATAACTTGGTGGGGGTGTATGTTCTTATTTTTAGAATAGTTTATGAACTAGTTTTTGGATGATAACATAGGAGGAATGAACCTAGGTATAAGGATTGGGGTTTAGTTATTGATTTAAAGATTGTTGGTTATTCTCTAAATCATCAGTAATGATGGTATCTCTATTAATCCAAAATGAGTTCAGTCCATTTTTAAATTGATGTCTGTTAACAATAAGAAAGAATTGAGTTATTTATTTGGTAATATTAATTTTGTAAATAAATTCACTTAAGTATTTTCAAAGAATGTAAAACCATTGAATGTTATGTTGAATCAAGATGATAAGATAGTGTGGATAATATAGGTTAAGAGAGTTTATTAACACATAAAGACTTCCATTTCTAAAGATCCATTTCTAATTATCCAATACTTAAATAAATAGTTATGTCTTTATTCTTTCACTTCATAACATACTATAGTTTTTGTACTTACACAGAAGGTGGATGAAAATGAACATCACATTGCCTTCATGACCACCAATCTAAAGGATGCAAAGTTGAAATACTCTATATAGATATATAGATATATGCCCTAATCAAATATATGAAAATGTTCAAGCATTCTATTATGAGTAACAAGACATATGCCATGATCTTTAATCTAGCTATCAAGCTCCCTCTTGGATAGAATGAATTGGGTGAAAGGAGAGGTGAATGGATAGCCAAACATTAAGAGTTTGATCTTAAAATTAGACCAAATAGGATGATGAGGGCTAAGGAATAATCCATATCATGACTGAAACTAATCCATTCATGTTCATTGAGAAAAAAATGAGGCTTAGGTAGATAGTGGTGAGTAGTACACTCAAATCACCCACTAGTTACTCATAGGTACATGTCCCCCTAAGCTAAATAAAGAGTAGAGAAGGGCCCTTGATATTAAATTAGTTATTTATATGATCAATAATTGATTCCTATACAAAAATAACATTGAGGTCATTTTTTTAATTTATGTCTCAAAATAATAAGCTATGAACATCTTATACAGTCTGCATCAAAAGACTAGTAGTGGACTTCCCTTAGGTAATACAACTGATAAAATTATAAGGATGGGATAATATTTGCACATGATATTAAAATACAGACATAAGCATGTAAAAATTAGTCATAAAAGGTTGCCCCTTTGCTCAATGGGGCCTTGAATTTACTAGGTTAATTAACCCAAACACTTCATTAGGGCACAAGTTTGTCCTAACATCTACTAACTATCATACCATATGAAAAGAAACTATGGCTACTAATAATTCCATAGAAATAAATGTTATTAAATTTCCATAAGAAAACTTTTTGAATAGGTTTGTCACACTAATTTATTTGGTTTTTTACAATCATCTAGCTTTCTAGTCTACTAAATTTATAGAGAGGGATTACAAAAACCAAATCACCATCAAGTTATCTTAGAACTACTATCCATAAAGTAATGTATTAGCTAAATACACAAACACAAATCTAATGTATGCCATAAATAAGTCAACACAAGATAAATTAATGGAATGAAATCTATTACTAAGGCATCCATTTGGGGTAGACTAAACCAAACACAAGTAGGCTCTCAAGGATTCACCTTTTTTGCTAGTAAATGGGAAACAACTAGTCTTCTCCATTAATATTAAAATACCAATGTACTAGTTTATACAAAATTACATGGTAGAAGATGAAAGGATATAGTCTAGTCTAATTTATATAGTTTATATGAAAGATGCAAGAACTAAAGCATTGCATAGATTCAAAAAACATCAAGGCATTATCAAAATATGGTTTGATAAAAAGGTCTAAGATCAAGGCATTCAAGATTTTGGACTTAGTTTTTCTATGGGATAATTCACATGAGAATAAATGGCATCATGATAAGTTCACTCCTTTGTGTATTGGGACATATTAGATATCAAGAATCCTAGTTAATAATGCCTTCCACTTGAAGGACATCCAAGGTAATGACCTAACTTTTATAGTCAATGGATAGTTTTTGAAATATTATTTCATGGTTGCTCTAGTTAGAGATGATTTTGAGTGACTATAGGTGGAAATGTAGGCATAGGATTAGATTAGATGTCATAATTTTTATATTAGATTTCTTACTTTTTGTAATATATTTTCTACTTTATTAGAATAAATGTCTCTTGATTTTTGCATTTACTTTAAATAGACTAGTTGTTATGCTTTCTAGATTAGTTTTCTAAAATTATATAATAGACTAACTAATTTTGTATGGTGAAGTTACAAAGGACTTTCCAAAAACAAGGGGATGAATTATAAGGATACATAATTATTTTTCACAAGGATTTATTTAGACAGTACTTGAGCTTCTAAGATTGAGGTATGTGTTATGATCGAATTAGTTTTGCTTGGGCTAAATGAGTTTAATGGACCTATATTTACTCTAATGTAATCATGAAAATTTTAGAAAGGATTTTCATTTCCAAAGATTAACTACACTATTACATGTTAAAACTTGGATGGGAGATAATAAACATAGAAATGGATATCTACTAACAGTGACGTATTGATTAAAATAAGTTTTCTTATACATAAACCTAGCCAGTGTTTATTCCTAACCCTTTTTCTCTATGTTTCAAAAAAAAAAACATCATACAAACTGATAGAAGAGGGGTGATTCAAGAAATCCCTATTGGGGCAATGGATTCCTAGACGGTAGTAGATCAATTCTTAGAGTGGAGTCAGAGGTATGTTTGTTGGGTCTATAGATGCCTAATTGACAACAGAGAAATACCTAAGCTTCCCTTACTATTTAGTTATAAAATCTGAGGGTAAGATAAAATTTAAAGTGTTTATTCAAGTCTTTTTTTAAAACTCTCATATCTATGGGAAATTAATTTCACAAAAATCACACACTCAAATTTAAGGAATATAAAGGGTTAGTATGTTGTATGAGGAAGTAGGAGTCTTTTTCAAAGTCTGGTTTATTTATTCTTTTCTTAGTAGAGTTGAAGTTCTGTTATGATGCATTACTGATATTATAGGTTCTCAAATACTCAGGAGTATTTTCCCCTCTTATTTAACATGTGTTGTGCCCTAACATACACACCCCATTTTTTCAAAATGGGGACCCATTATTGATTGAATATCCTAATTTGAGGTCTTGTGAATTATAAGTATATGATGTCTAAACTAAAAACATATACTCAAGGTAATTTCCAAGTTTTCAACATGTCTCAAAGTTATAGGAGAATCAAATTTATGTATAAGCCTTATTATACAATTCACTTTTCACCTTTGATTTTCCTTAAAATTAGTACTTTACATGTTTTGATTTATGATTAAATGTATAATTAGGTTGAGGTGTTATGATTTTAGTAGGTTATTTTTCTATGTATCTTGAATAGGTTGTTATTCAAATAAATGTTTCCCTGAAACACTTTTAGTCTCATATACTCTCACCATGCATCATTATTTAGCTAACCTGGAGCTCCAATAAAGAACAAAATTTAGTCAAGTAGGCAAAACTCTAGTATATTTATAGGTGCCATCATCCCACTAACGTATAGGTGATGTCATCAAATTTTATTATATGAATATCCCAAGTAGGTGGATCAATAGGAGCTATCCAAATGTCATCACCCCACTAACCTAGAGCTGATGTCAATGGAGTTACTCATACAAATATTCTAGGTAAGAGGAGTAGAGAGAGTCATCTACATGTCATCATCCCACTCACCTCAAGGTGACATTAGTAGAGTTCCTAATATGGATATCTTGGGTAAGTAGAGTAGTGAGATTCATCCATGTGTCATCATACTAGTCACATAAAGGTGATGTCAAAAAAGTTTCTCATATGGATATCCTAGGTAAATAGAGTATCACTAGTCATCCACATGCCATCATCCAACTCACCTAGAGGTGATATCATCAAAGTTACTCATACAAATATCCCAAGAAAGTGGATTAGTGATAGCCCTCCATGTGTCTCCATCCCACTCACCTAGAGGTGATGTCAATAGAGCTACCCATATGGATATCTCAAGAAAGTAGAGTAGCAAGATCTATCTAAGTATCACTATCTCACTCACCTAGAGGTGACATCAAAAGAGTTCCTTGTATGGATATCCTAGGTAAGTAGAATAGTGAGATCCATCCACATGTCATTGTCTCACTAACCCACAATTAAAATAAAAAAATACAACTTGCCATAGTTCAACTAAAATAAGAGTAGTGATATGTAAACACTTGTAACTCAACCACATAAGTAGATAACAAGACACAAAGGCCAATACTAAGAGCATGAAAAAGATACATCTATCACATTATGCTGACTATAAATTTAGCATTGGATAAAATAAGTGACATGGTAATAAAATATTTAGATATTGGCATTATTAAATTCAAATGGAAAGAATAGATAAGGAATGGATAGAAACTCATTATTACCAATTCCCCTGAAATGGATAATTAATACATTCAATTCTCAAATCCAACACATCCAAAGAAATATAATTCAATTTTCTATTTCCAATATAATCATGTTGGCTTTTAGCTATCAAGTGCACATTTCAAATTTAGTGCTCTATTTGAACTAATATTTTACAAACTTTTCATATTACATACATTTTCCATGTAGATTTTCAATGGTTTTCTCATCTTTAACTCTGCCTCCTTCTACATATTCAATTGTAGGACTAATTGAGTAAACTAACATAAAGTTTTATTTAGTAGCTCTCAACTATGATTTAAAATACTACTATGATATTTGGTATGAGATTTAAGTAGTTGATCCATACAAGGTTGAAGACTAGCTTTTAATTTTCACACTAAGGTATAAGAATGATTTTCTAGCAATATAAATGGTCAGTCTATACAATGATACATTTAAACTAGAGGTATTGCCCTAAATTTAAATATTATTAAATTTATTTGTGAATGTGAAAATCAATAGGAAAATATTATATTTCATACTTAGCAAGACTCTAATAGCATACATAAGTGGAAATGCTTTCAAGAGATACTATAGGCTCCTTCTCCTAAAAATGTCCTATAGGTAATATATGGTGAATTCATGGCTCTTAGCAACCAAAATCCACATAAAGTTACAAGAATGCATTGAAAATCCAAGCAAATTTGTGATTCAAGGCCTTATTTCAATTATCCCCAATTTTGTCTTCAAACTAGGGGTGAGAATTTCCATGGCCCTACTAAATAGAATATATAATTTCCCAACCATTTCTTATGTCAATGAGATATGGGTATCCTTGTTGGACACTATCTTGACCTTTAAAGAAATCATAGCCTTGGGAGAAATTGATATATCCAATTTGATTATATGAATCACAAATCCATGTAGCTTAATACATGGTAACTTTTATATGATGTCCTATTTGGTAGATGTTATTACTATAACTGTGCATTTAACATATGAAGAACCCTAGAAACCATCCATAAAATAACCAAAGAACATGATTTGTGATGAATTCAATTTCCTTCATATTTACAAGTTTTGAAAGTAAATGAAAATTTTGATAGATACCTTTTACCCTATGTTATACCAGGCCACATATGAGAATACCATACCCAAACTATTAGATGTTATAAATAATACTATTCAAAAAATGGGAAATTATGTGTTTTATCCTAAGTTAACTATAATCAGAATAGAAGATACTAAGGCACGCCCTTTATACTTACCCCAAATTATGCCTAACAAATTGGCTAAGTAGGAAATTTACAATCAATTTGTTATCAGTATAGATGTGGAGTTATGAAGGCCTAAATAAGAATCCATCCACCCAAGCTCTCTTAGCATTAATTTAATACAATATAAAAGATGGGAACACTTCTAGTCTATTTTAATAATAAGGATGCAATTTGGGTTGAAATGGGCACCATTTAGGCATTAGGGACCAAGGAATAATGTTAGGGAGTATATCAAGATATACGAAAGGAAAATGATAATAGAATATGTTCTCTAGTCCTACAGTCATGATAATGTGATCATTAATGTAGAAAATGACACTAAGGTTACTACGAAGATGCATATGGAAAAACATTTAGTGATCATAACACATAAGATCCAATATGATCCCATAAATAATAAGGAATATTCTAAGTAGATAGAAAAGGAACAAAGGATTTTCAAACCTTTTTATGGACCTCTTCTTCACACAAAAGTAGATATAGAAGAATAAGTCATCTTATTTAGTGAATCAGGTATTAAATATATAGTTGAGACTACCCCTACACATCTAATTATTTCTACTTCTCCTCAACATATAACTAGTATTTAGGCTATTTTATTGGTTACCAATGCTTATTTTAACTATAGCACAACAAATAAGTCTTCTTGATTTATTAGTTCATGATTCCATCATTTCTCCTCTTAGGTACCCCCATATTATGACAATACCACCAGTAGTAATGACTAAATATTCTAAGAAACCATATTCACCACCCATGATTCCTCTAGTGGTTACAACTCCTCCCATTTCATTACCATCTACCACCACTACAATCCCTTCATCCCCACTCCACCTTCTAGGGACTAGCCCTTACTACTCATAAACCACCACTTACTTATAAAATGAATCTCAAGACTCCTCTTATCTCACCTGAGAAGGTAGAAGTAGAAGGAGAATATGTATAAGTTCCTAGGAAAATGGAGAATAAAATAAAAGGTATATAAATATCAGACACTAATCAAATTTATGAGATTGAATAAGAATGGAAAATATGGGTAACTGAAGAATAAAGGGTGTCCAAGACATAAACAAGGAAACATAGTCATTTAATGAGATAACTAAAATATAAGAAGGTGATGAATAGATGACTAATGAGAGTACTCAATCTAGAGGAACTGATATATTAGATGAGTCTGAAGAATCTGACCTAGGAGATATTAGCTCTGTGTCCACATAATTTTTTTAGATGGATAAGAATATGTAGAAGGGTATGGAGAGTCAAAATTTCAAACCTTAACATAGGGGCCATCATCAACTAGACCTATATGCTCTCCATTTTAGGCTACATTGGTGACAATTGGAATAACTATTACCCTAGTTATTCCCTCTCAAATTCTATGTACAATAATCCATCATTATTTGATAACTTACTCAATTTTTACTATTATAATTGGCATGGTAAATAATATTCACTATGTGTATTCTTTCAGAAAAATAAATAAGCCTCAAGAAGTTACATTACCAAAGTTATCCACTATATCACATTTTCCATTATGGCTCTGCATCTAACTTCTATTATTTCTAGGGTTTCATATACATCAATAATATTTTACTTGAAAAATCTACTTAGTACCCTAATGAAATATTTATTCTTTAGTGGAATCAGACCCTAGCCCCCTAGACATTAGTGGGATTATATTTTTAAAACCTATTTTCCATCTCCATTTTTAATGCATGGGCCACACCCCCTAGGTTGTCCAAATATTTGGTAATTACCATTTTCGAACCTACTTAGGCATATTCCCCTATGTTTTTAGTACATAAGGTAGTTAGGAAGACTAAATAAATCATTGATACACCAACACAAAATTAGGTCACTGGATGGAGGAAGGTTATACCTCCTTTCCCTACATTAGGAACATATTCCCCCATAGTGATGCATCCTCCAAATAAATATCCTTCTTATATCCTCTAATTACATGGAAATTAGAGAAAGTAGAGAAATAGGTTACATTGAATATTCACTCATGGATTAAGTTGTTACAACAAGAGGAATGAAGAAAGTAAGACCTAGTAATTGATGAATAACCAATAGTCAAATTCCATTTTAATTTAAAAATGAATACCTTGAGGAAGGTTAAAAAATTAATGTGGTTATAGAAGGAGAATAGGGAGAAGATACATTCTATCTAAAAAAAGAGGAAAATTAAATCCCTTAGACCTAAATAGATACAGGGAGTATCCTTACAAATTTGTAGATTCTATGGGAGGAGTAATCAAATAAATGTTCAAAAATTATGACCAATATGTTTAGAGGTCACTAGAGAGAAGAAATATTCATTATACTAAGGAGATAATAAATAACTTGTAAGGGGTAGCTAAAAATTTATTTGACACCATTAATTTAATAAATTTTGCAAAGGCTACATCCCAACCTAAGTGAGGGGACATAATTCAATTAATCAATTAAATGAATAATATATATGGTAATCCATGCTTATTAATCTATGAGACTAGAAATAAGTCATATTCTCACTTTAACCTAATAAAAATTAATAGAAGTTACATGGTCCCAATACTACATCATTGTCAAGAGGGATGGCCTGCTTGACTAGCATCAAGAGATGTGAACTCTAGTGTAAAAATTTACAAATAAAGAGAGAGAAGTAGTATCTATTCTTAAATATATGAGTCACAAAGGTAATAAATCATCTTCGTAAATTATTTCCTAATCCCTTTTTTTATTATCTCCTTTGAGTTGTAACTAAAAAATTTTGATATGAAATTGAAGGCACAATCTATAGAACCAATGAGGAGATTATGCAATTAGTGATTTTTTCTATGGATAAAATTATAGGAATTAATAAAATTCATGTGGAGGCAAAAGATTCATTAGTAAAACATAATAAATTTATGTAAAATCTTATAAATTTGTTCAATAGGTCTTTGCCTAACTTTTAAACTATTGAGATTGACTTTTAGGCTAGCCATGCATTGTATTTAGAAATGGAGGTAGCAAAGCAATAAACTTCATTAGTAGTGGAACTAATAGTAACTCCTTAAGCTACTTAGTCTTTGATGTATACACTAATGTAAATGTAGACAACACCAACATATGTTCCACTTATAATACTTACTTCTTCAACTACATCGACAATAATTTTTGGCATATATATAACTATAGTGTATGTTATACATGTAACTCAAACTATTATAGTAGTTTCATACACTTCAATTTATACAACTATGACCACATCATTTTATTCTTTTATCAGTACCACGTCAACACCCCATTAAATACATATGTATTTGCATGGTTCAATTATGTTGGAACCATCAGTTCTTAATTTATTTCGCTAGATATATTGTATTTTAGACAAATAATTATATTCTGAGAAAACACCATTGTACATGACTTATTTGCATGAGAATTAGAACATCATTATATTTTTGGACATGTAATATTAGAATTTACTTTAAAGATGAGGTGCCCCCATCCCAAGCTTATATATATTTGTATCCTCCTGATCCCAAAGGGATGAGAATTTTGGCTATTGAGATTAATAGGAAATTCTATGGGTTGTTATAAAATTATTCTTGATGTGCAAATTTTTTTATTCTCCAAGCCTATGGATTTTGTAAGATTTATATAATTTTGGTATCTTAGTCTTCTAGTTAAACATTAATTATCTTTTCAATATAGTTATTCATATTTTTTTATTGCTAATTTTAATGCCTTTTGTGTTTTAATCATAATACCCCTTGTAGATGTGCAAACACAATATTACAAATATGATAACCTTTGATTATATATGCTTAATTTTATTATATTCATGTTTCCTTCGAATCCTAACTATGCTTGATCATTGGTTTTTGTATAACAACTTACAATAGACATTAGCTTCTGAGTACTTTTCTAACCTATAATTCAAGTATTGCCTTAGAAAGGTTTCATTATGTTTGGTCCATAAGCCTTGTTTTATACCTTACATTTCCCTCTTTTTGAGTTTATTTTTTTCCTTCCCACCTTAGGTTAAATACATCATTAATCCACCCATATTAAATATGTTTAGACTCATATTTGGTTTTAAAAACTACTACACTCACTATTATTCCACCAACAAGTTGTTTATAAAACCCAATACCCCACAACTCATGCCTTGGAGTGAATATTCATTCATATATCTTGAAATGTTAGAGGCTACCTTGTAAGGTTCCTTCATGTGAATAAAACCCACATCAATAATATGTAGTTATTTTCTTCTTTAGTTTTAATGGATTTAAATCCTTTTCTTAATGACATACTACAACTACCCACAAGTATTCTCTCACCTCACCCTTAGTTGGTCTTAGTGATAATAATTTGGTAAAAGTATTTAGGTTATAAGGGTTCAAAAAAATTAATGTTCTTTATTTGACCTAAAAATTTACCATAAGGTAGTCATTTATATGGAGATTTTGTGATTCATTTTTAATCATAAAAAAATACAAGTACTCAATCTGAACATAAGTTTTATAGAGGTGTGGATATTTTTGTCTAAAATGTATGAATTTTTTAGTAACCTCAATATTTGTGCAAAAATAAAAAATATTGGGTCAATTTAAATTCACACACACACACACACACACACACACACACACACACACACACACACACACACACACACACACACACACACACACACACACACACACACACACACACACACACACACACACATAATTTCTAAGCACTTTCATCTTTTTTTGAAATTTCCAATTCGCTACAATTTATAAGATATTAAAAGTTATTTGGATGTGTTTTTTAGTATAAACTTGTTATTGTATAAACTTTGTTTTAGTAATTTTAAAACTCATAGAAATATGGAAGTATTATCTAAACATAATATTATCAACATGTGAAGTAAGGCGAGTTCCCTGAATACCCAATCCTCAAATAACATTATATATGAGATTTATTTTGTGTACCTCACAATATATTAGAATCACGTAGGAATTTTATTTATTTTTTCAATAATAATCCATCAAAAAATTTATTTTTTAGTTCACTACTAAGAAATTAGTGCCATAATTTACTCTCTATGTACTTGAAAAATAATATAGTGTAGTGCAGACACCTAAATTTAGTATTAGACATTTTGGAAACATCAAGTTTGATGTATGTTGACATAGACATTGGGAATTCATTAAAATATTGAGCACACCTTACTTCTATCTATTTACCCATATATTATCTTGGCCACATCTATTCACTAAATACACATACTAAAAATCATTCCAGTCTATACCAAAAAATAATAGAATCCTATGTAGACTTTCTCCATGTCATAGATTACCAATTTAAACTTCTTAGACACTACATATAATGCATGGATAGTGACATATATTTTATAGGTTTTAATCTATTGGTAGTTTGTATCTTCACTTGAAGAATGATTTTCAAATTTAGAATCCTTATTCATGTTAGCCTAAAAAATCATCATATGTTAGTCATGGTAGGAAACAATGAAGAGTCCTCTATATATCTAAATCATTCATAAGGATACACTCACTTGAAAGTTACTTATTGACACCTTGAAAATCCCTTGGAAATTTGAGTAATTAATCAAAAAAACATTGAGACATTATAAAATATATGTACACATATAAAACCCCCTTACATAAGTATCCCTATAGCCAGTTTTGAATACAAAAAGGTTAATGTTACATGGTGTTAGGTTTTAAACAATAAACAATTTCACTACATTTTAGATTTTACAAGATGTTTCACACATACAAACTATTGTCACAAAATATTTCACCCTAGAGGAGGTTTTTAAATCTTAATATAATATTTGAGAAAATTTGGAATACTTTTAGGTATGTGGGTTTACCGATAGGAGAAGTAGACCTCTAGGTTTAAGGGTTAGCTCCCTGAATTTGTTTTAAAGTGCTTATCACTTATCCTTTTGATTGGTTTTGGGAAAGTGGATATGAGTATGAATAAAATAAATATAATCTAAGGGGGTGATACGCCCTGAAAATATCCACTATTTTATCATACTTCTCTCACTAAGAACAATAACTACAAACTAGCCTCAAAGTCTTAAGATGTTTTAACGTAAGTGTTTCAATATAGAGGTGATATTCATGAGACCACTCAAGATAAGTAGACTAGGGATCATAATTCTGAATAAAAGTACCCTTTCACACTTTAATGGATCCTAACACTCTAATTACACTCTATATGACTTGTTAGAATGAGAACTTCTTGCACAAGATGTGAAAGGATAAGGAAAAGCAAGGATAAAATCACTAGACTCAACCATTCATCACTTTGCACACTCAAACAAGATGTTTATGAACTTACAACCAAATTTATTTTATTATTAAAAGGCAAATTATGACATCAAACTAGTAGGTCTTTGCCATACCAAGTGTGTTATTAGTCTACAAGAGCCAAAATGGCTACTACTTATAGAAATTGAGAGAGGAAAGAAAAGAATGAAGTCAAAGAGTCACTAAACCACTTGTAAAGATGATAAAATGAGTTAAATTTGAAGTATAAAGGAATATTTGATATACCATGTAAGTTATACTTAGACAAATGTCCCTCAAAGCATGAAATTCCCTAAACTTGGTGTAGGACTCTTCAATTACTTTCTCAAGAAATAGCCTTCATCATTTATCATTCTTTGAACACTCCATATTAGAATAAGGATATATGATATGATTTAAATAAGAGGGAGGGGTTATAAATAATCTCAAAAATTCATTTGAGGTGTCCCTAATCATCAATATTCTTCTGACCAAGTGTTCTCACTACCTGCAATCATAATCACTACTCTTTCACTCACCCCTCACACTTGACACCAAAGTTGTCTTCAATTTTACAATTCAATCTATAAAGAGGAGTTTATGACACTTTTAAAGATCCCTCATTACCTTAGATACATTAGGTAGACCTTAAAATTCCTCTCACTTAGATTTTTTACCTTCTCACTTAGTAGTCATTCCTTATTCACCATTCTAGTTTGGAATTACTGAGATGAAGATGTTAGCAAAGTCACTTGTGAGATTATTTGAAGCATGAAATGGACATAAAGAGTTATGATACACCCCAATCTCTCTCCCAAAATGATTTTCATCTTTTTAAACTCTTCCATACCTACACAACACAAAACTATTAAGAAAATCCATTTTTTACCTTGTTCATACAAGTAGGTTACAACTCAATTTGATGGGAAGGAACCCTAGAGAGTCTTCTACAATATCCAATCATCTCCCAAGAAATTATATCCCTCCTATATTCCTATCCTTATTCATTTTTCTCATTAGGTCATTAGCAAGGGTTTTGGAGGGTTTAAAGATGTTTTGGCCCTTAAAGATTATTCATACAATCCTAACATCCAATCTTATAAAAAATTACACTAAATCATTTTTAGGGACCTATCCAACTTTTATCATCTCCTTTATCTCCCATGATGAGTGTTCATACACATATGAGATTCTAAATTTGTCCTCTTGAGCTCCTTTCTTTAGCCTATATAGATTGAATTCATTTAAGCCAAAATATGGTTCTACTATGACCTAATATAAATTAAAAAGGTTAAAACACATAATATAACTCCACATTAAGGTTCTCCAATATGTTATAATTCCCACCTTGTGTTATATGTGAGATTTGGATCCTTTTAGGCATTACGCCTAATTAAGACCTAATATGTCTACCTGCATACCTAATGGTTTAGACCACCTTGCTTGGTCTAAATAATTTATGAAACTTTTATCATTATTATTCATGTATAATAAAAATTTCTACATCTTTATTCAATGTCTCTTCAACCTCTATCCCACCTTCTCATCAAGATTCTTCTAAAACTATAGGTTTTAGTCCCTTAGGAGTGCCCTCTATAAGAGATAAAATAAAGGTCACTTCCCCTATAGTATTAGAAAAGGTGGACATATGAGGGGTTTATAAAATTTATGTGGATTTTCTATACAAATTTTCATGTCTTGATCACATCAAATACCCCTCCAAATCTCATAAAATTCAAGGCAAACTTCTAAGGCATTGACTGTGTGCAAGTTTTACAAGTATAGGTTGTAGGTTGTTCCTAAGAACCTTTATATGCTTTGTTTCCATGTCATGAGCATCATGAGATAGTAACAATAAATTGTGAAGAATTTATAGCCATGCCTAATAATCATGTTTCATTTCCAACTCAAGGTGCCTTCACTTTTTCTTAATTAAGTAGACTGACAGACTATGGTCTATATTTCCTTGCCTAGAAAGTGACCACTATAGGTGCATACTATAACATTGGGCCTCTTGACATATTTATATGTTTCATTAGAGTCTTCAAGATCACTTCACAGTTACTAGGACTTATTCTCAACATGCATATGTTAAACTAGTATCTAGACTATTAGACTTTGATGCACTATCAACGTACAGTTGATTGTAGATGTTCATTTTCAGGGCCACAAACACCTGTAAGTTATAATTAAACTTTTTTGACCCTATGTTTCACATAATATGATCCTTATGAGGTCTTGGACCAACTTATCATGTCAAATTTTCATGTCTTCAGGTCCCCATCTTCCAAGGTTTACCTTATGAGTTTGTGAATACTTACAATCAAGATATAGGTATGCTTTTGAGGGTAAGACACACCCATAGGTGGTAGTGTAGATTATTAAATTAAAATATAGCTCTCCTTCTAGTCCCTTGAGTCATTAGTGTGCCCCTTACTCTAATGAAATCACTAGTCATGGTGATATGCTCTTACATTTCTATCTTAGGGTGCAATCCATGTGAGAGTTCAAATCCTATAAAAAACACTAAAAAGTTACAGTGAACAAATGCCAAGAATGGAGGCCTCAAAACATTATGTTATTTTAGTGAAACACCAACTATCTTTTGCAAGGTTATACCCCTATATGAAACATACAAAATAGATGCATCCAACTTCACGTAGACTCCATGCTACACTATAATATGGCATCATCAAAAGTGGCTAGGCTTATATTTTGGAGTTTTTAGGGAAACTTTCTCCTAAACTCAAATTTCTTCACTTGAAGTGACTTCTCAAGTTTCCATAGCCACCAATGATCTAAAACATGATTGTCATGTTATTATACAACTCCAAAAACTTCATTAAAGTCTCAAAACATGCTTGTATGTTTCTATGGTTACCTTTAGGTCTCTGTGTAAGGCCACCTATAGGTAGACATTTCAATATTCAAGAAGTGACTATGAATATAGTTAGTATGCATGATATATAGGCTTGTAACTAGTCGTATACCTTATAAAGGTCTCAAATTGAATGCTTCCAACTTGTAAGGGATTAACATAAGTTATATGCCTTGTTTCAATGTAATTATCCTCCTTTAGGGCACCTGTAGGTGTAGATTAGTGTTGAAAGTCTATGCACATATGATAAATAGTTATTATAGTCATTCATATGTCACTTGGAGATGTTTAATTCAATTTAACATGTTATAAACATATGTAAAACACATTTTTGACTCTTCAACACACCTCCATGAACATTCTTAGGGCCTTCATACACTATAACTATAGATAGAAACTTACAAGTAGTTGACTATGTGTTACATATGGCTGCGTGCTTGATCAATACATGATATTGATAGACCTAGATTGGAAATAAAGTTATTTTTATGATATGAATCATATCATATCACATTCATAGGAAACCATTATTAGAACCAAGACCTCTGTACTTGGTGGAATATGTCTGCAACTTAATAATGGTGGCATCAACTTGTAACCTAACTTGTTTATCCCATAAAGTCACCTATAAACATAAAACCAAAGGTTTATAACATGATATAAGTAATTCCACATCCTTGAGAAGCAAATTCATCAATTGATTCATATGGATTAGCTCATACAAAAGTAAAACCTATAGGGTATGGGGATTAACAAGAAAAACAAGATAATCAACTTCTTAAGAATGGTTCATAAAGTATAGGAAACCATTACTCCAAATCAAAACATTAAAATGAATCATACCAAGATCATTTGACCTAGAAACTCTCCTACTAGTTGTACTATTAAAAGACATGTTGACAAATTTTGCTTGCCTAGTGGAGTGATGGAGAAGTAGAATGGTTTTGGTCCATTTTTATGCTTAAAAAGTAGGCAAAATGAGTATATGGAGTCATGAAAGTTTAAGAGACATTTCATAAGCTTCCCCATGTGCCACTCTCCTCTATGAGCCGTACAACTACCAAAACTCCTTTTCACTTATTTTCTTGATTTTTAGTTAGGAACCTACAAATTTTAGTTAATATTGATATTATTGACAATTAATTTGACATATTTTACATTGGAAGAGAGTTTAGAGCACTCAGACACCTAGTAAAGCCATACCACTTTCATTTATGACCCATATATGACCCTTAAGTGACATAAAATGATACAAGGGCTAAACTAGACTATGACTAAGGCTAGAAACATATTAAATGACATCAAATAAACCATGACACACCCTATAACATGATAATATACCCATATATCAAGTTTTGGACTATAAGGGGTTGACATATTTTGACTTGGGGTTAAAATAGTCAACACACACACAGGTGGGAAAACATCATGTGGTTTGAGCCTTTTTTAATGATTTTTAATTTAGAAAATTATTAGCTATTCTATGAGAGGTGGTTGGGACTAAAAAATACAAAATACTAATGCCTTTTCCAAGGCCAAACTGTTGACAAAAGAAAAATTAAGTTTTGGACAAAATGAGAAGTAAAATAGACATCATTGCATGGGATTGAAGGCATGTGCACACACAATAAACATTTTAAGGTAAAGTTTTATGAGTTTCAAAATTTTGATTCCCTAACATTATATAGGTAAATTTTCCATAACCATAGGATAGTTTCAATAACTTTAAGGGTCAAAATCTAGTAGAAATGTCCAAAATAGTATTGAGACTGTGTTTTAGGTCTAAGCAACTAACAAAGTAGTTTAGATAATTTACATGTGTAAAGATTCATTATGTGATTAAGTAATTATAAATTTAGATAAGTACACATATTACACTTGAATTTTCATTTTTAAATTAAAAAAATGTTATATCTATATTATCACTTATAAATCAAATTATCTCATTATTTATAAATTTTACGTGATATAATTATCTCTATTTTTTTAATATTTTTGTTTAAGAGAACTTATAAATTAAGTTTAGAAAAAAAAGACCTAAGTTTCCTCTTAAATTAGGGTTTTAATTTTATTAGGGTTTCCTATTTATCTCATGTTAGGTTTTTAATTTTGGATCTAATTTAATATTTTCCCTTATCTACATAACCAAAACCCTAAGATGACCATTATAGATGTTGTTTTTTAATATTTCACAATCCAAGCTACAGTTTTAATAGTTACATGTTTCTTTATTAAGTATATAATGTGTTTAAATATTGTATAAAAAAAGGTTAAATTTAGTTGTAATAAAACTAAGAATGATATTATACATAAGTAAATTTTATCTCCCCTTAGTAACACATATTGTAATAATGTTTAGTGTAATATGTTTCTAATTACTACTTGTAGGGAAATGACGTGTATCAATATTTTCATTACTCCTTCCTAAATACCTTATGGTATATAAATTTAAAGACAACCCATTAGGGTTAACTAGAGTTAGGTTAATTTTTTTTAACTCAACTTTAAAATTAATACAACATTAATGATCCCTAAATAAATGTAGCAAATTAGATAAGTATGTTTATTAACCATAAGGCTAAGTGTGATTCATTTAGCTAGTGATCAACTTACCACATGATGATTTGATTTCATAATTTCAACAATATAAAGCACAATATTAATCCAAGATAGTAATTCAACCATTATTTATTAAACAGTAAACAAGTATAAATATATTACAGCCTATTAATGTTATTTAATATTTATAATAGATAGTACAACTATACAATAATACATATCTTACTAATAAGTTACAATTATATAATGCTCCATAATACATATGAGTCTTAAAGAACTCATTAATATACAATAATCTTGAGTAAAGCCTCTATTTATTGAATGCTAGAAGGAGAGGTAGAGTATCATCCATGTTATTTTCCATACCGACCATGGACCATTAATCCCCTATATAATATCCCAGTAAATGGAATGGTCCTCCCTTCATGGATGGGCAGATAATGATAGTGAAAAAATATATAAAGTCAACTAGAAACCCATGTGTTATAAGATAAATATCATATGTAGCATATCATATATAAATGTGTGCCAAAGTGATATCATGAAATACATGCAAACTAAATTGAACATGTGAAATTACAATGTTCAAACCATAAACATTAATTTGGCCAAAGTTTTAACATAATTGTATAGATTCAAGATCAATCAATCTTACATAGATAACTCATTTGAGTAACTCTAATATGCCTCTAAAAGTAGATCAAGCACTACCTAAAATATATAATCAAGTATAGGCACATTCAAAACCTTGATAGAGTGCACAAATACATCAGGAGTATAAATCACATTCATGCACCTCCTCTTCTCAATAATCTTTGATAAAGCGTAAAACCCCATATCTCATATTTTCATTGGCCACAAATATAACTTGTAACGTGACTTCATGGATTAATTATAAGTAGATTCTAACAATCACAATGGAATATTAATTATAACCATTTAGATTCATACATATGAATTATACAATACACTACTTGAGGATTTAAAAATGATATCTATGATGAAGAGGAGGAAAAACATTTTTTCTTTAGAAAGGTGGTTCACACTTTCCAAGTATGACACCAAGTACCTATTATTATTTTTTTGTAGAGTACCCCACCTCCATCACATATCATTATGGATACACTTCCAAGAGGAAGAGATAGAATGTCAAGCATAAGATGTTTTCTAAGAAGGAGTGTCAGGCTCCACTGCATCAGTACAAAGAACTTGACAAAGTAAAATATGTTTCAAAATGACACTTTCAATAAAATAGGTTATGCGAGAATAATTATTGAAAGAGTTATTTTGTGTAAAAAAAATTACTTTGAGGTTGTTGGCACACAAACCTCACACATTGAACACTTTGAGGTTATCTTAAACTAATTCAAAATGAATGGACACATTCAAGACAATAGAGGCAACTGAGGAAGAATTTGTAGAGGAATGAACACAAGAATATTCTATTATTCAATCATGTCTATCTAAGTGACATAATAAAATTTTAGTTCATCCTTTATGGATCAAAAAATACTAGTATCAAGACAACAAGTCACACCATCTCTATCCCTTTATAATATCCTTTGACATACTCTCCAACACATATGAAATCCTTGGCATAGGGTGTCAATCACCAAAAATCTTATATTAATCCACCACAAATACAGGAGCACCTAGAGAAAACTAAAACACAACCTGAGATCAAAGATTAGTGAACATAATAAACTAAAAAGTCCAAAGATGAATAATACAAGTTCACTAAAGAGCAATCCCAAAAGGAAAATAAGTATAATAAAAAGAAAGATCAATAAGAGAAAGAGGCACATAAGGCATATAAAAATAAAGTGGAGGAGGGACAAGCAACCAAGGAAGCTAAATAAAAATGAAAGGAGGACCTACATAAGTAAGAGGAAAATAAAAATAAAGTTGAGGTTGATGTAGTAATGAAGGAGGCCAAAGAAAATAATAAAAAATGTATACACAAGTAGAAAGAGATGATTTGAAAAGCTACCCAAGAATAGGCATAAAAGGATGCACCAAAAAATGTTGTGAAGGTAAAAAAGAAAAATTTATAAGGGAACAAGAAGAACAAGCATAAAAAGAAATGAAGTAAAATTTATTGGCACTATTAAAGGTTAAAGTTGTTATGATCTTAGCATAAACCACACAATATATCCCCACACAAACATAAAAAATAGCTATGTCAATAAATGACATGACTATTGTGGTCCAACCATAACATTCAGATATATATACAAGATTGGGGTCAACTTAGGGAGGAGTAAAAGAAGAGGAATCATAGGATAAATTTGAAACTAGTAGGTGTAGAAACCTAATTCTGACCATAACTAGATTTCAACTAGAATTCAAACTGATTCCTACCAAAAATTATAAATTAAGCCTAAGAATCACTAAACATCCCAATTTTGGTCATGAATCATTCATCAATGATTAGAATCATGTTGAAAAATCCTTATTTAGGATATTATCCCATATGTAAAAATTACCTCTTACATATTCTTCCCTAATCACCTTGCGACATAACAACTATCAATTTTGCTTATGGACCCATTAAGTGGGGAACTTGATCAAATATTAAAAGATATAAAATATTAATCAAAATGAATTATCTAATTAATAAATATTAAATTCTTAGTTTAATTATCCTTCTACATTTAATGAATATCTACAAATGGAAAATCAAAATATCAAGCCTTTTCATCATTGACTTTATGAGTTGTCAAGCTCTTTCAAAATATCCCAAAATATATAATTTGAGAGCCATGTCTAGTAATTGAAAATCATAATTACATGACAAATTTTAACTTAACTGAAGTTAGTCTCAACTCATCTAGGGTTAGTTTTAACCCATTCCATTTTTAAACTCAACCTCAAATCACCTTGGGTGAGAATTAATTCTTGAGGCCATAAATACAAGGGCATGCCTATTGAGTTTTAAGTTATTTTTGGTCCAAAGATATTATGCATAAATATCTTCAACAATATTTTTTGGTGTAAAATTTATTTTACCTAAATGCTTTGCAAGTAGTGTTACCATGGCAAAATCATAAGACAAACAACCAAGCCAAGGTGCCAAGGAAAGGTGAATCCAAAAAAGCTCCAATGATAAAGATTTATTGATGCACAAACTGAGAAAACAACTTCAACAATCCATTTGGAGCTCTAAGGAATGTAAACGAGTGTTTTCTTTTATGTTTTAGTTGTGTTTTCATATTCATGTTTATTACCTATAATATCCTTAGTGTCTAGGCTAGAGGTGTTAGGATTTTAGTGTGTTATTTTGATTTGTTATATTGGACTAACACAAGACTAATATCCCCTCTATGTATTCCTTATTCATAGTAGGCATTATATGTTGGATGTCTAAGGACCAATACTATGAATAAATACACTTACCCTCCCCATCGCATAAATAATGCATAATTTAACTTCATTGGTAAATACTATGACCCCATTCGAAATTACAAGACCAAGATAAGATCTATCTCTTGATAAATCATAGCTAACATTGGAAAATTAGATTAAGATAATTTATTATTTTCAATAATACATATCACAAAATTAATTTGAGATGGAGTAACAAAACACTTAATTACATGAGGAGAATGTTGAGTTACATGATAGACTAACTAAAACACGTAGATTGATCAATGACACTTACACGAGATTAATTTTAAGGTTTTGGAGTATCATTTGATATAAAAATAAAATTAATTCATGGATATATTTATGTAACTCAAAAAATATTGGGTATCATTACAAAGGTTTCACCAACTCAGAGCTCAACTTCATTAGGTACAAGATGAAACTAAAGTTATATTTGAGTTTCTCCAAAAATATGAAAATATTATTAAAACTTATATAGATAAAACAATCCAAATTTATCACAACATATTTAATTGGAAAAATTATTTGCAGGTTACTTATAAATACATTAATTTAGATATATCCAAAGTTAACAAGTCCAAAACAATTATGGAGAGCTAAACATTAGGATTATTTGACATGGATATCATGCTTAATGAATGTCTCAAATTGAATGACAATGTTATGGCTAGAATTCATGCCTAGTATCTCAAGATTGTACATATAATGTTTTTAAGCATGATAACATAGAGATATGTTGATTTAACTAAGATACTAAATCAATAAATTCAAGAAAAGGTCACTAAGTTTAAACCAATTATTATATCTTCTAATGATGATGACATATAAATGATTATGTAAAGTATAAATTTTTTATTCCCACTTTTAGACTTCATTAGGGATTCCTTGGTGTATTGGATATAGTACAAACAAAACTTGAAAAACTTAGAAAACCCAATCCAATTAATTTGGATGAACCCTAGTTAATTCCACCTAGCTAGTTGGCACAAGCCTTAAAATATAAGAAATCATCTCAAGCTACATACAAAACTCATCCATAAACACTACCTACATCATCTAATTCTACATAAATAACATCATCTCAACTACCCTATAAGTACCATAACCATCATAAGATTATCCATCTCTAGTTACATAATCTATACCTCCATCATGGTAGTAAGATACTGCATAGATGAATTTTTTGTCAATTTTTAAGATAGCATATTTTAGTAGGTAAGAATCTTTCTAAATGGGGATAGGATGATTTAAAACCTATAAAGATAAAACTCCTATTTATTCCAATCTATTGAAAACCCAAAAATTATAGTATATTGGTACATTACTTAGTTGAAAACCTAAAAGGGTGGCTAAGTAGTGTGTAAGAGGTAAAAACTAGTAAATGGAACTCTGAGTTACCATGATCATTATTTAGTTACCAGCCAAGTAGTTCAACATAGGAAAAAAATAAAATATCCTTCCATATACACTTTTCTTAGAACTTTATCTTATGACTAAAGAATTATTTATGTCTAGGAAAGTGTTTTTACTAAGATACAAACAATAAATCACATAAATTTTTTATAGTTTAAAAAGTTGACAAGTGTGTGACATAATATATTTATATAATACAACCTTAATTACAATGTCAAATAAATGTAGAAGATGATAATCTATTTGAATCTAAAAATGAATGGCCTCAAATATGAAGATTTAGATCATCCTCATAGCTCATTAAATATTCTATTGTGTAACCAAGAGGATTGATAATTAATTACTTCTATTTTAATAATTTAATAAAGATCATTGATGGGTTTCCTCGAAAGTTATGTGGTAATTATATTATGTGCATATTTTTTTCCCTACAATTGTTATAAATTACTTGAAAATATTATGTTCTATTTTATAAATATATCTATTATGAATATTTGATTTACTTATAAAATCAAACAACCACTAAAATTGAATGAATCAACATGAGATAAATCAATAATCGTTAATAAATTGTCCTTTAAAAAATTCAACTCTATAACCAATTTATGTAATATAAAATCATTATCATGTCCTAGAAGGATTGGTACCATTGCTAACAAGAATAAGTCCCTCACCTATGAGGTTTTATAAAATAGGAGTTGGAATGTTTTGGTAAGGTATGCACTTTGAAAGTAAAATAATGAAATTAAAAATCATTTTTTAGTCAAATTACCATACAAAAGAGTCATATATTCTAAGGTATAAGGCATCATAGGATGAAATGAGGATTATCAAGGGAAACTCTTGAATACCATATTTGAGTATGGTTTAATAAAAAATAATCTAATCTATTTAGAGATATTATGATAGTGGAAGGGGGTTTGGATTTTAAGGACATATATCATATTTAATGATAAATAAATTCTTGTATTTGAATGTTATCTATGTGTTCACATTATATTTAAATGTTTAATAATAATAGTCACATCTAGACCTTCAATAAATCATGGTTATATACTCATAGTCAAAACTTGAGATTGGGGATTATTTGACAAATCCATTCAAGGGAATTTAACATTATGTAAAATAAGAGGAATTATTTATCCTTATAATAGTCATTCTATTAATAATATATAAATATGATGAGCTTCCAATAATAATTATGCTAAAATGTGGCCTTAAAAATTATTTCAAAATGTGTTAATGATAATTATATTAGGAATTTATATTATTTTTGGGACTCCATGGTTGTTATAAACTAGATGAGATGACTTTTAGGAAGGGATATTTTAGATCTATATTAAATTTTTATGAGATAAAGATGATTTAGTTTATTCCCAATGTATATAATATTTATTAATTACATATCACTTCAATCTTATACACTTGACAAATACATATCTTGGATGTACCTTTGGATTCTAGACCTTGTCCACTACCAAAAGGCTTTGATACACTATCTTTCTATGCCTAATTTCTTATCTCTTAGATATACCTATGTTATTATGATTAACCAAAACTTTTATATTACCCAAAATGTTATAAACCTACTTAAATTCTATCTATGAAAGTTTTGGACTTGTACCTATTTTACAACTACTTAGACATTTGCATAATAGTTAGACACCTATATCGGCACAAGCACCCTATCCTAATATAAGTGTCTAGTGCCCTAAATTCATCTAATTTTTAAATGAAATGTATCCTAAAGGTATACCTAATTTATTTTATGTGATATATTATCCAAAGGGATTGATATAAATACAATATCAATCCTCATTCATTTCTCACCTAGAAAAAACCTATAAAACAACTAGAAATTCATAAGGTAACTTACGAAAAGCATTATATCAAACACTCAAGTGATAAAATATTCCCTATTTTATCCTATTTCCATATAAATCATAGGTACAACACATATACAAGTTTGAATCAATGAAGGAGTATCCCAAAAACTATAATTTCCAAGTTACAAGCTAGGTCACTATTGTACTTACATATCACACATTGCATGATTAACATGCAATATAAAATATAGGGAATAACTAAATAAGTCTGATGCCTTATTTAGAGTGTTGGATATTTAAGAAGAAACTGGTGACATAAGGGTATTTTAGGAAGCTTAGAATCATGTGCACACTAACCCATTTTTCCCACAACTAATATGAATATGAAGAACTAGGGTTTTGCTATTTAAAAAATAACAACAATCTATGAGCCATATTTGAATTCACCAAAGCAAAGGTGACATATAACCCAAAAGAAATCATTTATTTGCATCTAGTTTTAGTAGGTATTCCACATTGTATACCTACATCTAATTCATAAAATAATAATGACACAACCATCTTAGGTTGACACAAGTATCCACAACTATAGAGGCACAATTTCTAGAATCAGGAAATTGTTCCAAAATCTAGATCTAGTATACTTTTTGCCTATTAAATATCTCTATATATAAGCATGAACATTAGATAAGTATCTTATTTTCATTTTTATTATAATATCTAAGATAGTTTTTACTTTTTATCTCTAGCATCTCGAAATAATAAATTTAGTATATGTTTTATCTAAGTTTCACAAATAATTGGCTTTTTTGGAGATAATTTATGATCCTTATGCCGTAGAATATCTCTACCCATTTTAAATATATATTCCCCACATCAATATTTTAGGGTTAAACATTTGGTAGACCTAACCTTTAATATGTAAAACCTTAGATTTTCATCTAGGATTTCCTAATTATCTATTCTATTTTTTTTATTTTTTATTAAATAATATTTTATAGATTAAAAATTAGATCTCAAATCTTATCCATATGTTCAATATAGATGAATATATATCTCATTTAATGTTGCAATTTATATTTGTAAAAATAGTATACTATTATACTATGCTAATCCAAGGCACCAACCAAATAAATAAATAGATATGTCAATATAACGAGAGGGTTTTAAATTAAAAACAACACTTAATTTATTTTCATAATTCATTTTTTAAATACTATAGAGATATTATCTAGACTCCAACGCGTATGATTACAACCATTTTTTCCACCTAGATCTTATTTGAGTGATAACTACCATCTTTTACCCATTATTCTCTCATAGATTACATTGGATTTTTTGGTCTAGGCTATCACTAATCAAAAAGAAAAGTTATAACACCTAATTTTCCACCTATGAATATACAAAAAGTGCCTCCTAAGCCAAATATTTTGATCAAATCTAATGAATATGGCCTTGTTGAACAATTGAGTAACACATATGCTAATATTTCCATCCTTGAAATTCTAAATTAGTTTACCATCTATAAGGATATCCTATATGAGGCACTAAATGAAACCTAATTTTTTAGTGATATTGAACCAAATTACTTTGTGGATATCACACAAGATCTCAAAAATAATGGAAAAATAATCATCATTGATCTAATAGGATTACCATCTAAATATGTTATTGACCAAGAGTTACCTTTGTTCATACAAGTAAATATGCATAATGAGGGTATCAAAAGGGTCTTTTCTGATAATGGATTGGGATTAAACATTTTTTTCATGAATTTCTTAACCATAATGGATATTAGCACCTATATTTTTCAAAAATCAAGGGATTTGATAATTCACATATCCATTTGATTAGTCAAATAACTTGGGATGTAATATTGGGGACAAAAATGACTCCAACCACCTTTTAGGTGATGTCATAATAATTACATTATAATTTAATTTTGTGTATAACTTAAATATATACAATGGATGCCATCCCATATACTTTACATTTATGTGTAAAATTCATACATGATGGAACTTTATTAATGATGCATACAAATGATAAACACTTACAATTATGTAAAATGATAAATTATGATAAAGACAGTATTCTTAGATTAGTACCACCTCCAAAATGTATTCCATTTAATAATATCCACATTTATGAGGTGGGATAGTTAAGTAAAACAACTCCATTATCTCCAAAAATAGATAAGGCACTAAATAATGAAGTGCGCATATACACACCTAAAGAATAATAACCAATACTAAAGGATTTAATGATACAAAATTCATAAGTACCTCCAATATTTGATATTTCTTTATTGGTCAACACTATGCAGTAATATAGCCATGTTTCAAATTATTATGATAGTGATGATGATCTAGCCATGATATGATAGAAGAGACATTATGAAAACTTAATTTTGATCCATTTTAGTATCTTTTGCATAAATATTTGAACCTACAAGTCCTAATACATATAATTTGAACTCACCTATAAGGGATACAAAACCAAATAAAGATAATGGAAAATAAAAATGGCATATGAACATGTAAATGTTTATTATTATGTACACCCCTGTTAGATTAGCACATTAAGTCAATAATACAAGGGTAAAATGTAGATACATCAGGTAAATAATGTGGATATTTCTCACAAGATTTAACAAAATTTTATATATATCACAAAAAACCAACATGCTATAGATACAATACTTTCCATGTCACTTTAACATAGCATGATATTTTTACATTCTAATAGACATAGATTGAGAAATAAAATGTTTCATAAATAAGGATTGACATATTGAAACTAACATTAGATAAATGTCCATCATAAATTCACTATTAGACATTGAAAAACCAAATTTATAAATATAATAATGAGGGTCACATGAAAATTGTGCCCAATAAGAGAAAAATACAAACCACTTCCAAATATTCACAGGAAAACCATCTTGTAAAGTGATAAAGGCATAAATATCTCACTATTACTACTAATATTGATGGAGTTTATTGTCAAAATCTCAATTTTGATAGGAAAAATTGGGATAAAATGTATAACACTAGATTCCTTCAACAGTTGGGACACAATATAAATAAATTAACATACTCTTTGTTAATGTCATGATCTCTTGGGTACATCAATTTACAAGTAGCACATGAATATTAGGTGATCCCCATAATCATATGGATATTAGATTGGGATCTATATTGGCATTACAATTTTAAAAACATTAGTTTATGGATTGTAATTCAACATTGAATAATGAAGATATGTGTATTACTTCACATTTAGGGATAGGAATATTTGATTATACCATGATGGATATGGCCACCCATTTCTACTGATAGTTTATAGAAGACTATTACATAGAAATATTAAACAGGTGGTCATGCATAAATAAAAACCAAGAATAAAAAATGCCTCAAGTGATTATTCACCTTTTGATGATGAGGACTTCCTCGATTATTCCTATCAATTATTTTTAAATTACGCAAAAAATTAAAAAAAACTTCAAATTCCAAAAATTATGTGCAACATTTACATGTTATAATAGCTCCTTGGAATATATGTTCTTGGTTCCAAGTTTGTATATGAAATATAAATATTTATTATATACACATGTGTTTCCCAAATATTTTGAGTGTGATTTAGACATACATAGATACATGATCTATGCACTTTTGGATGTTAGGATTTCCCTCTACTCACATCACTAAGATGTTGGGGGCATCTAATTCTATGATCATGATACATACAGGTTATATCATTATATGGTCTCTTTACATTATCATGTTTTAGATCCTATATATAATTACACGTGTTTGTCCATGATTATATATTTCATAATGTACTTGACATTTTTTTCAAATACATATGTCCAGGGACTAGTATGCTATAATAATTTTGGTTGATTATAATTTCATGTATGCACTTCCTTGAGTGTCTCGCCTTGTTATTATCTTTCTTGTTTGATCATTTGAATATGCTCTATTTTCTATTGTGCATGTGCCTTTTTTGCCTTCTTGAAATTTGAATATGTCATTGCTTATTGTATGTTGAAATTTTAATGTGTCATTATTACTTTTGTCGACATTTGAATATGCCATGTCCCTTTGATAGTGTGGCATTTGAACATGCCCCTTCTTTTTAGTCTCCTTAGACCTTTATATATTGATTTTATTTTTGAGTGTCCTTGTGTGTGTGTGATTGATTGCTTTTTGATCTTATATTTTTACTATCTATACATTTCCATGATTCACATCACATATTAGGACTTGGTGTGATCATATTCTTCATGGTTAAATGATATATCTACTTAGACATATTACCTCTATATGTTACATAATACATTCATTATCACATCTCAATTTTTCTCTATGTTGAATAACTTGTTTGATCTGTGGATTATTATGGTTGTTACTTGATTAATATTTATGTCATATGATAATTAGGGGATAATTATATGTTACTCAATTTACATTATTGATTTTCTATGAGATAGTTGTACTTTTATACTTTGTATATTATGATCATGTTTTTTAGTTATAAAGTAGTATTTTTTGTATATAATTATGTTTTAGGCTAACTACCATCATTTTTGTGAGGTGGATGCAAGATATACTCATGCCTCAGAGTATGATGGAAGGAGAGAATCATCTAAGATGATGGTGTAGATGGAGGTGTTGTGGGATGACAGAGAGGAAAATCAAAAACCCATGCACACACCATAGTAGAATAATATGTTTTGTGATTATTGTTGTGAGTTAGATAATTATATCAGGTTTTATTTTTTGTTGTGAATTTTTTCTTTGATATTTTTTAATTCTATAATCATGTTGTTTGTTTAAATAATTTCACTAATCTAATTATTACTACATTATTAACTATTAATGTTATAGCTAGGTTGATTGAATGAATCTATTCATGTATTAACATGACTTATCATTGTTGGTAATAACTGATTGGATGTATGGTACATATCTAAGTGTTTATATTATCAGTGCATGTTTGGATTCTTCTTTGTAGTAACAAATGTATTATATACTTAGATTGATAAATTTATTTAAGTGACTAATTATGTTATAAATTTACTATTATCATTATAATTGTGAGCATGATTAAATGTAATTAATGTTTTGACATAAGAGTAGTGCTTAATAATTAAATTAAGTACTATGCAAACTATTTTAGATAATATAATTTTTTAATGATTATGTAGATATCATTATGTTTGTTTATTTTTTGATAAAGGCTATGGTTATTTGTATAACCTAGGGAGTTAACTTCTAGTGAGGTCAAATCTATAATGTTTGATTCATAAGATGACTTGGTAACATAGTCAATAGTCTTTTAAAGTCATACTTGTATTACCCTTGTCATACACTCATTATGTTATATTGACTTATCGATAGTGGACATTATATGGAATAATAGTGATTTTGGACTTCTTATTTAGTTGATTTGTATGGACTAAGGTAAGTCAATGCTATATTTGATTAAGTCAAAATAAATGCATAATATTAAGGAGATTTAATCAATTCACCAAGATCCTTAAGTATGTACCTCAATATCAGGAAAATGAGAGATTAAGGATCAATAAATTCATCATTGGATTAAAACCCCAAATTGATTGTGAAGTATATGTGCATGGTACATCTCCCATGGATCATGTTTGTTCAAGAAAGTAGTCAAGTGGGAATAAAAATTAAAATCTCTTACCCAAGTTAGAAATAAGTTTAAAAGTAAGTTTGGAAGCTCTAAACCAAATTTTAAAAATAAAAATTGGAATCAAAAGAGTGGAGACTCCAAGATTTATTTCAAGATTTAAAATTCCAAGTTCAATAGTGGTTCAATAAATAGGAAACCTAGTAATGGTTTCAAGGAAAATTGATAGTCTAACAAGAAAGGACTAGTTAGAGGATTCTTCATATGTCGATGTGACCATTATGCTTGAGAATTTCCTCAAGACAACTCAAATAACAAGGGTTCTACTTCTCATCAAGGTACATTCCAATAGAGGATTCATGTAACTGTTGACAATCTTCAAGCTAAGTATCAAGTTTCACCCATAAAACTTTAAAGTATTTTGTTCAATCATCTAGTTTCTAATTTGATTGACACAAGATCTATAAAATGTTTCATTACTTATAGAATTCTTAGTACATTGTCTATAAAAGTTTTAATTATGAAAAATGCATGGTTGGTATAGTATGGGAATGAATATAAGGTTAAATTTGATAAATGCCTAGTCGAAGTGGAGATTAGGTTAGCTAAATTCACTATAATAGTGGATATTTTTGTTGCACCATTAGGGTCATATGATGTGATCCTCGGATTCAATTAGATTGCAAATCATAAATCTAAGGTTGACAATTATCTGAATAAGGCTGAGTGTCAAGATGATTTTAAAAATCAAACACAACTTTAGGGTGAGAAAAGGGAGTTAATGCTAAGGTATAATTTTACAATTTAACTTGATAAATCTCAAAGGAAGGCATGTCAGTCATTTATCATTAAGATAAATGAGATGGAGGAATATAAATAACCATCCATTGAAGATTATCCTTTTCTAAATAACTTGCATTATGTGTTTCCATAAGAATTACTAGGATTTCCACCCAAATGTGAGTTTGATTTTTTAATTGATATCATACCTGAATCAGAACTATAGTCTAAGGCACCATATAGAATGGAAACCACTGAATTAATTGAGTTAAAGGCAAACCTTTAGGAGTTGTTATCAAAAGGGATAATTTTACCAAGTGTGTCACCTTGTGGTGCACTAGTTGTCATCATCAAAAATAAGGATGGTACTCTTTGCCTATGTATATATTATAGGATGTTGAACAAAGTAACGATCAAGAATAGATATATATTATCACACATTGATGATCTCTTTGATCTAATGTAAGGGAAAATAATATTTTCTAAAATTGATCTTAGAGGAGGGTATCATTAATTGAGAATCCATGATGAGGATATTCTAAAAATAGTGTTATGAACTCAATATGAGCACTACAAGTTCATAGTGTTACCATTTGGATTGACAAATTCTCCAATAATATTTATGAATCTTATGAATAGTGTGTTCAGAGACAATCTAGACCATTTCTTTGGGTCTTTCTATATGACATCCTCATTTATTCCAAGGATAAGTAAGAACACCTAAAACATTTATAATTAGTTTTGTAGCATTTGCAAAAGCACATATTATATGGCAAGTTGTCTAAATGTGCATTTTTAAAAAATAAAGTGTAGTATTTGCGACATATTATCTCTAAAAATGGTATTTTATTGGGTCAAAAAAAGATAAAATCCATAATAGAGTGGCCAACACCAAATAATGTGCATGAGGTAAGGAGTTTCATGGGATTGGCTGGCTATTACAAAAAAAAATTAAATTTCTCTAAGATAGATAATTTAATTACCTCTCTTTAGTGAAATAATCATATTTTTGTCTAGTCATACATGTGTGAGATATCTTTTTAAGAACTAAAAATGAGGCTTACTTCAGCACTAGCACTAAGAGTTCCCAATCTTAATGGTCAATTCTCAGTGATCATTGATGTATTTGTGGATGGACTTGGAGGAGTTATTATGCAATATGGATCAATGGTAGCCTTCAAGTCAAGGAAACTGAAGCCATATAAGGTGAATTATGACCCTAATGACTTAGAACTTACATCAATTATGCATGCTTTGTAGGTTTGGAGGTATTACCTATTGGGGAAACTATTTGAGTTTAATACTAATAACTTGGGACTCAATTACATCTTCACCTAGCCAAATTTCAATGATCATAAGAGATGATGGTTAGAGTTATTATCTAATTATGATTTTGATATTACTTATATCAAAGGAAGGAGAATAGAGTAACTAATGATCTAAGCTATAAGAGGTACATAGAAACTATAGCTACTATCAGGAGTACTTTCTGAGATCATGTAATCGAATTCTCACCAAGAGATGAATTCTAAGATCAATTCAGGAAAGCATTGTCTTAGAATGTTAAAAATTCTACGTATAAAGGATTTAATTTAGAGAGTGATGGCATTTTATGGTAAAACTATAGGTCATATGTGTCTGATAGAGAGAATATGAGAAGCATAGTGCTAAAAAAATTGCACAATTCCCCATATTCAAGACATAGAAGAATAACCAAGCTCATGGTTGATATCATACCACTCTATTTCTAAAAAGTAATTAAGAGAGATGCATTGGATTTTATGTCTTGTTGTTTGGAATATCATCATGTGAAGATGAACATGTGCATCTAGATGGATTTTTACATCCACATGATAAACTAAAATATAATTAGTAGGTGATTACTGTGGAATTCATCTAAGGGTTATTATTATCATGGAACTAACATGATACGATCTTCTTTATAGTTAACAAACTAACCAAAGTAGCCCACTTCATACCAAGAAACATGATAGATGATACACCTATGCTTGCAAAGAGATTTATGAAAGAGGTGTATCAATTTAATGGTTTTTTAAAGATCATTTTATATCAAGATCCAAATATGACTCCTAGGTTTTGGTTGACTCTAAATTTAGCTCTAGGTATGCAATTGAATTTTAGCACTACTTATCACCCATAAATAGATGGATAGACATAATGAGTCAGCTAGGTTTTAGAAGATCTCCTTAATATGTATTACATAGATCATCAATACAAGTGGTATGAGTACCTTCCATTGGTTGAGTTTATTAAAATAACTCATACAAAACATCATCGAAGATGGATTTGTTTGAGATATTATATGAAAAGAGGTGTAGAATACTAATTAGTTAGGATAGGTTAGAAGATAGGGCAGTCTTTGGACCTAAGATGCTTTTATAAATGGAAGAATAAGTTAGAAAAATTAGGCATAGGTTGGCCAAGGCCAATGATATACAAAAAATTTATGCTAATTTAAAGAGAATATCTAGGTAGATTTTTTTATGTGATTAAGTGTTTATACAAGTTAAGACTTAGAAAAGATCAATTAAATTTGGGAAGTCAGAAAAACTTTCACCAAGATATGTGGGACCCTTAGAGGTTTTGGAAGTGGTTAATATTGTAGCATAAAGGCTTGCATTTCCACCATATCTTGCTCTTTTACATAATATATTCCATCTGTCTTATCTTAAAAATGATGTTGTTGATCCTTCACATATGTTGGATTGGAATGCTTTACAAGTTTTGGATCCTGGGGTGGTCATGGTATAACCATTTATAATAATTAACACTCAGAAAATTATTTTTCTTAATATATGAATGTCATAATGTAAGGTCCAGTGATCCGGGTAATAATTCAAGGGACAATTTGGGTGATGGTTCTACCTCAATTGATAATGGAATTTCTAGGAGACATAACTTTTGCATCGTAGCTACAATTGACTTCCCGTTTGAACTGTTGGAAAGATAATAATGAGTAGAATGTGTTGAGATGGCATGTAGCTCTGATAAATGGTTTTTGACCCATAAAAACCTAATGTAAGTGCCCTAAATTTCAATTTTAGTAGTGTAGTCTAAAAATAGTAAGTTTCTAAAAATAGTAATTCTTTAAATTCTATATTGTTTTAAATCATGGAAGGTGAACCACTTAATCTTCCTCAATATTGATGTCCTTACACATCCTTATCCTACTTTTAAAATGTGTATAAATTAAGATGTAACCCAAAATATAAATTAGACATCTCTTCTTAGAAATAAGCATATAGTTGTATTGCAATCTTGAGTAATAAGACATCTCTTCTCAGAATATTCATTATCACTATGTTATTTTCATGTTCTTGAAATATCTATCAATCAAAAATCTAAGTTTTGAATCATCTAGTGGGACCAATATTATAAATATAGTGCCACTTAGGAGGACTATGATGAGTTTTACAAGATATTTTCACATTTGTTTCCTTGATTTGCTACTGCATATTATGTTATTTTTTACTGAATAATGTTTTAAATTCAAAAAAATTGTTTGAATAAATTTCATTAGGATGATGACCAGCTTCAGGGGAGAAGGATGTCACATCTTGATTTCTCTCTAAGCTAAATAACCTATTTGATCCATGGATTATTATGTTTGTTATTTTATTAACTATTGTTTGATTGATCTTTATGTCATATGTTGATTATGGGATAGATATATGTTGCTTAATTTACATGATCGATTAGCTATGAGATAGTTGTACTTTTACACTTCATATATTATGGTCATGGTTATTAGTTATACAAAATTATTTTATGGATATAATTATGTTTCAAGCTAACTACCTTCATTATTGTGAGGTGGATGCCAGACATGTTCATCTTTCAGAGTATGATGGAGGAATAACATCATCAGAGAGGATGGTTTAGATGGAGGAGTTGGGGTATGATAGAGAAAAAAATTAGAAAACCATGTACACACAACAATATAATAATATGTTTTGGGATTATTGTTTTGAGTTAGATAGTTATGTTATGTTTTATTTTCTATTATGAATGCCTATTTTGATCTTTTGTTGTTCTAATCATGTTGTTTGTTCACATAATTTTACTAATCTAGTTTTTAATGAATTATTAAATATTAATGTTATAGTTAGGTTGATTGAATGAATATATTCATATATTAATGTGACTTACCATTGTTGATAATAATTGATTGGTTGTATGGTACATAACTGAGGGTTTATATTATTAGTGCTTGTTTGGATTCTTTGTTGTAGTAACATACATATTTTATTAATTATATTGATTGGTTTATTTAAGTGATTGATTATGTAATAAATTTAATATTATCATTATAATAGTTAGCATTATTAAATGTAATTAATGTTTTAACGTAAGAGTAATGCTTAATCATTAAATTAAATACTATGCAAAGTGTTTTAGATAATATAATTGTTTAGTGATTATGTAAATATCAATGTGTTTGTTGATTCTTTGTTAGAGGGTATGGTTATTTGTCTAACCAAGGGAGTTAACTTCTAGTGAATCCAAATTCATAATGTTTGATTCATTGGATGACTTGGTAACATAGTCGATAGTATTTTAAATTCATTTTTGTATTAACCTTGTCATATAATCATTGTTTTATATTAACTTATTGATCAGTGACATTACATGGAATAATAGTGATTATGGACTTGTCATTTAGTCAATTTGTATGGACTAAGGGAAGTCGATGCTAGATTTCATTAAGTTAAAATACATGCATAATGTTAAAGATATATAATGATTATTTAATCAGTCATTAAGAAGTTTCAAGATGATTAGAGTTTGTAATCTTGTGTTGACTCTAGTTAATAATGATTTTTATTAAAATCATTATGCAAGTTGGAATGAATACATGATAATGGTGGTGGAATTTAACTTAGTGGAATTTGATTGAGCTATTTTGGGCATGTATTATTTTAGTCTATTTTTGTCTATCAAGAAAGAGGGAAATCGATGGCAAGCAAGGGATGGAAGAGGATAAAGGAGAAGAGTATAAGGCCTCAAAAGGGACATCATATGGAGAGTAGTAGGAAAAAATAGGAGAGTTTGAGGTAAGAAAAGGTGATAGATTCATCTTTCATGGAATTATCATTATCATTATCATGTTGGTGTTGTACTTGAATTCTTACATTATGTTGATGTATTTTGGATTTGAAATGCTTTACTAGGTTTTTCATTTATTTATTAATGATAAATAAAATATAAAGGGGATATATTTAGGGCCTTTTAGGAGGCTCGACCCTCCATAGAACCCTACATCTAACTTAGGGTAAATCTAGTAGAATGGGTAGAGTTATAGGATTTTGCCATGGCTATATGTAATCTCTATCTTAAATTCCTAATTCAATTTTAAAATCCATATGAAATCATTGAATGATTATTTCCTTTAAAGAGTGTTTTATATTTGGCCTTTGAATTAGTTTTATTGTCAAACGAATTAAGGTATATATTCATTAAGGCATTATATAAAATAGATTAAAATTTGGGTATTATGAGGGACTCAACTATGTATAACCCTGATTAAATTTTTTGGTATAGATGTATGGGTTATTTATATAAAATTTGACTATGAAGATATATAAATATTTTAAGCATGAAATATACTGAGAGGGGGGTGAATTAGTATATTATATATATATATATATATATATATATTTACTTAATATGATTTCTTTTCTTTAACCACTTAATCACACATTCAAGATATGTAATAAAATTGAAACAATAATTTATACCACACGAGAGAGAGAGAGAGAGAGAGAGAGAGAGAGAGAGAGAGTAGATTTTTATGTGGAAACCCAAAGTGGGAAAAAACATAGAGAACAATCTCAAGTATATGAATCAACACCAACTCAAAATACAAAGTTTACAAGAACCAACTTGTAAAAGCACCAACCCCTTTTCTAGGCACCAAAAAAACAACTATTTGTGAGCACTAACCCATAGGAGAACCAACCCCTTGAAAATATTTGTGAGCACCAACTAACAGGAGGACCAACCCCTCTTGTGTATAAAATACAACTATCTCTCAATGTTGTTTACTTAACAAATGATAGAACTCTACAATATCTCCTACTTTTCTCTCTTTGAAAACAAATAAAAACCATGCACTCTCTTACATATGACAAATGAATTCTCAAGCCTTTATTTATATCTTTCAAAATGACATTTGGAATTCACCCTTTATGACCCTTCAATCCTCATGGAAAATGATGCCAAACTTGCATGACCCTTCGTATCCTTGTATTTGAAAAGTCATATGGTGACCCTTCATAAGAAAAAGCATCCTTTCATAATTTGTCTTTATCTTGGTTACTTTTCATATTCCTCAAAGTGTCCCTTCATGGAAAAATTTTCCATACCTCTTTTGTCTTCACATGGTGACTCTTGGAATTCCTCAAGATGACTCTTCATGAGAAAATGTGTCCCATTTTTCTTTCATCTTTTACCTCATTACTCTTTGAATTCTCCATGGGCCCTCTTTTGACTTATATGAAACCAAAAATATAGTCATTAATATTAAATAAATATTAACGCACATTAGCCAAGATATGAATATTAAAAACACCATTAAATGCAATGGGGCCTTTAAAACCAATAATGCTAGACCTTTAACATTAATGACAATATTTCTAATAATATCCCCCTTTTTCATTAATGGAAACCTTAAAATAAAACTGCTACATCCTAAAACCTACACATACAACAAACTAAATAACATATAGTAACTCCCTCTTACTATAAAAACCTATACCTATTCCTATACCTATTTCTACACCTATACCTATACCTATTATTCTCCCCTCTTGACATCAATGGCAAAGGGCCTACAGCTAACACTTAGCTCCCCCTCAACTAATGTTAAACCTCAATGGTAGGAAGTAAAGGAAATCACTTCCAACTTCTCTCACAGATACTCAAATGTGTATTTTGGTAATACGTTTGTGAAAATATCTACAATCTACTCTATAGTACTGATATACTTTATCTTAATTTATTGATCTGCAACCTGATCTCTCAAGAAGTGATATCTAATGGGAATATGTTTTTTTCTTGAATACATCACTAGATTCTTCAAAATATTAATAGTACTTATGTTATCACAAAAAATAGAAATAGGTTCATCATACTTTATCTTGATATCTTCCAAAGTTTTCTTCATCCAAAGTCACTTGAGTATAACATAATACTATTACAATATATTTTACTTCAGCTATAGAAAGTGATACTAAATTCTACTTCTTACTTATCCATGATACTAAGCTATCACCAAGGAAGAAAGCTCCTTCACTTGTACTCTTTTTGTCATCCAAGCACCCTACCCAATCTAAATTTGTATAAGCAACCAAAGTGAAATCTCTGCTTGTGGGATACCACAATCTATAATCTAATGTCCCCTTGATATATCTAAATATTCTCTTCACCAACAAAACATGACTATCTTTTAGATCTGACTGATATCTTGTAGCCATACCTACTGCATGACATGATGTCTGGCCTCAATGTTGTTAAATATAAAAGACTACCAATCATATATCTATATAAGGATTGATCTGTAATAGGTGAATCTTTATCCTTGCTCACCTTATTTCTTGTACACATTGGTGTGCCAACTAGTGCACAATCCTCAAATACCAAATTTCTTTAACATTTCCTTGATCATATTTACTTTGAGATATGAAAATTCCTTTATCTGATTGAAATATTTACAATCTTAAGAAAAATGACAATTCTCCAAGCATAGACATCTCAAATTATTATTTGCATATTATCAAAAAAATTCTTCCCATATTTTTAATATTTCCTTCCAAAAATGATGTCATCAACATATACCACAATAATCAATTAATGCTCACCTTATATTTTGATGTAGAGATTACTATCAGCAAATCCTCTCTTGAAACCTTAATCTTGTAGGTACTTGTCAAGTCTTACATACCAAGCTCTAGGATCTTGTTTCAACCCATATAATTCTTTCTTCAATCTGCATACATGGCTACTAATATTTGAGAGAATAGATCTCTCAGGCTACTCAATGTAGACCTCTTCTTCTAGATTCTCATTTAGAAAGGTAGATTTGACATCCATCTAAAACACTTTGAAAATTTTAAACACTACATATGCAAGAAACATTCTAATAGCCTCTAACCTTGCCACTGGTGAAAAAAGTTCTTCAAAATATATTCCCTCAATCTGAGCATATCCTTTACATACTAATCTTGCTTTATTTCTGGTCACTTCTCCATTTTCATTCAACTTATTTTTATAAACCCATTTTGTTCCTATCACATTATGATCTTTTAGTCTAGGCACTAGTTCCCAAGTATCATTTTTTATATCTAATTTAATTCTTCATCTATAGCCTTAACCCAATGCTTATCATGTCTAGCTTCTGAAAAAAATCTTGGCTGAATTTTGGATAACAAAGAGAAGTTAACTTGCTTAGATTCACTTACCATCATTATTCTAGTGTGAATTCCTTCATTTATGTCCCTAATGATGTCACTTTCATTATGATTTATCTTAATATATTTGGATGGAGTTTTGGTGTCCTTTTTCTCCTTCTTCTCATCATCATCTTATTCTTCAAAATCTTCCCTTTCAATGATTTCAGGAATGTCTATTGGATCACTGATTCTTTGTGTTCCATATTCTTCTATCCTGACACTTGCACTTTCAAAATTTTTTTTGGTTATTTTATTATAAAATTTATAAGATTTAATTTTGCAAGAATAACCAAGAAATATACCTTCATTTACTCTGGATTCAAACTTACCAAGTTTTTCATCGATTCTCTTTATGAAGCATTTATTGCCAAAAACTTTGAAATAATCAATTGTTGCTAGTTTATCTTTCCATAGCTCATAAGGAGTCTTGTCACTATTGACTCTCAATAATTATCTATTTGAATATGTATTATTTTATAAACTACCTCTCTCCAATATTTATTTGTTGTCTTGAATTCATTTAGCATTGTCCTTGCCATCTCCTAAACTATTCTATTTTTTCATTTAACTACTCCATTTTGTTGTGGAGTTTTGGCTACTGAATAATGTCTCTTTATTCCATGGTCTTCACAAAAATCAATAAATTTATCTAACATGAATTCTCCTCCTTGATCTAATTTTAGGCACTTAATCTTCAAACTAGTTTCATTCTCAGCTAATGCTTTAAAATGTCTGAAAGCTTCCAATTTTTTCTTTAAAAACATTACCCAAGTCATACGTGAAAAATCATCAATAATCAACATGAAATATTTCTCACCTTGAGTAATTTGAGTTCTCATAGGTCCACATAGATCAATGTGAACAAGCTCTATCATCTGAGTGGTTGAGTACTCTTTTGTTTTGAACCACCTTCTAGCCTACTTCTTATGCTAACAAGGTTCAAATAGCATGTCAGATGGCTTTGTAATCTTTGGAATATTTATGAATACTTGCTTCTTGTTGATGTTAATAAGATTTTCAAATTTTATGTGCCTCATTCTCCTATTCCATAGCCAACTTTATTCAATTTGACTCAAACAACATCTTTGACCTTTGATGTCTGATAGCATATACAAATTATTGCCTATTTTATGAACATCTACAACCAACACAACTGAATCTTTTCTTCTAATTTCACAAACTTCTACATAAAACTTTAGTGTGTGCCCTTGATCACACATTTGACTTACACTCAAAAGATTATGCTTAAGACTTTCTACATACAAAACATTTTTAGTTTTAGTTCTACCATTATCCAAACATAGTGTACCTTTTCTAGTAATTTTGGCAATAGTATTATCTCTAAATTTCACTATGCCACCATTGATCTTCTTCAAGGTTATAAACTTGATCTTATCTTTTGTCGTGTACCTTGAACATCCACTATCAATGAACTATGGCTTTTCTTCATTTCTTGCATGCAAAGTTGTTTGCACCAACATAGATTTTTTAGGTTGTTTCTTTTACCATGAACCTATCTAAACCTTCTTCTTGATGAATATAGCCTTGAAACTCTGGTCCTTCTTAACTGAATCAAACATGCTTCTATAGTACCAAGCTATGTGTCCAAAGTTATTTCACTTGTAACATATTATGGCCTCTTTATTGAAGCCTGATAGAGGAACAAAAGAGTTATGGCTTCTACTTGACTCTGCATGAATTTCCTTCTCCTAATTTTTGAAAATTTTAGCCCTTTTTTGGCATTCTATTTTCTTATTACCATATCCATTACAATAAAAATAGTAACCATAAAAATAGGACCTATTTTTATGTCTATGACCTAATTGCCTTTTGTATCTTTGTTCCCTCTAGCCTTCTATGTTTGATATGTCCTCTGTATTCTTAACTTCTTCCCTTTTTATTTCATCTTTTGTAAGAGCTTCAACATTGCTCTTTCCTTTTTCCTTATTTGTGAAAGTAGTGACCTCCTCTTTCTCTTTAAAAATATAATACCTATCTTATCTAACATTGATATTTGATTTTCTAATATCTTATTCAACATATTAGTGTTATTCTCAAATTTTGAATCATTAGATGCTCTATCATTAATTACTTTATTTGTTTTCTCAAGATCTACTTTTAAATAAGAAATTTCAATAAACAAACCTTTCACATTCTTTGCTTAATATTTTTAATTGTGCCATTAGATCTTCTTCATTCTTATTGGCTTGTCTTCAAAGTGTGCTTGTAGATCTTCAATTATTTCTTTTGACTCCTTTTCATTTTTCTTGATCATGGATCTTTAATCTTTGATTCTTATTTTCAAGATCTTTTAACTCTTATAAGGCACAAATGAGTTCTCCTTCCATATTCACTTTGGATTCATCATATTATTCTTCTTGATCATCTATAATTTTTCTTGTGGAGGTATCTTCATGTATGTCCATGAATAGAATCTCTTCTTCTTCTGAATCACTAACTACTACTATCTTCTGACTGAGTTAGGATCATTAGAATACAAACGCTTCTTCTCAAATCCTTTCTTGAATTTACCTTTAAAATTATTCTTGTATGTAGACTTTCCTTCTTCATTATCATCATTACCCTTATTTGGGAATTTAGCTTACAAAATGTTCTAATCTTTCCATAATTAAAACATTTAAAAGGTAATTTTCCTTGATATTTACCCATGCCCTTTTTCTGTCTTGTGAATGAATAGAGCTTCCATCGTCATCTTCATCATCGCTAAAACTATCACTTGATTATTGAATCTTAGCCTTCTCTTTCTTTGATGTCTTGAAAGTAGAT
>JARHVA010003852.1:492500-605000 GCA_037957365.1 Torreya grandis
AGTACCATTATTCTATATATTTTCAACATGATACATATCTAAGGTGCATATATTAGGCAATGTGTGCCTAATATTTTAAAATCAAATTAGTTTTAGGTTCTAAATATTTTTAAGGACGATCATCACCCACTGTGTTGGAATTTTATGGACTATATTGAGCTAATTTAATGTAGTTATTGGTTTAATTTCTATTATGATTGAGGTGATTAAATCAATCAATATTTCTATTTTTATAGGTTTTCCTTGATTACATCATCAAGCCTCACTAGTTTTATAGTGTGATTTGACTTGGTTCAGTCACACTCATCAGGTTATAAGTATGACTAGGTTGAATGGTTGAGTTAATCTCAATTTTTGGGTGCAAACTCATATTGTATCCATGGTTTGGGGCATATGTCCTCAAATATATATCTATCTATTTAGATATATGAAATTTTTGTATTTATATTTGTCTTAATAATAGTTCTAGTGATTCATAATGATACATCTTTCAAATCAAATTTACAACTTTGGCAAGATGATTGCACCGATACATAGTTGTCCTCCTAAACCTTTCTCTCTTTTAATTTAAATCATTTCAATTCTTTTAATTTAAGATTATATGCATTGATTATATATAGTAACATGCTCTTGGTTTCAATTTATTCACAAGCAAATCACTCAAGTTGGACTCAAATAAAGGCAAGGTATGTTATATACACCTAGGTATGCATTCCTTTTCATTTAAACTATAAATTTCATTAATAGATTAAACGGGGGGAAATTTAGACACTATTTATGAATTATATATCACCTCACTCTTGTACACTTCTAAAATACATATCATGGATGTACCTTCATCATTTATACCTATTTATCTACCAAAAGGCTCACATACACTATCTCTCTATGACTAATTACTTATCTCCTAGTCTGACCTATGTTATTCTAATGACATATACCTATTATCTTGCCTAAAATTTTATAAACCTACTTATATTTCATCTATAAAAGTTTTGAATTTTTACCTATTTTACAACCACCCAAACATTTGCATCTTAGTCAAATACCTACAATGACACAAGTATCTTATCCAACACAAGTGTTTAGTACTCTAAATTCATCCAATTTACAAATGAAATTTATCTTAAAGGTTAGTCTAATTTATTTAATTCAATATATTCTCCAAAGGTATTGATATAAATAAATATCAACCCTAATTCATTCCTCACCTAGAAACACCTAGAAACTCACAAGGAAACTTACCAAAAGCATTCTATCAAGAACTCAAGTGAGAAAAAATTACCTATTTTCTCCTATTTCCATATCAATCATAGGAAAAACATATCTATAGGTATGTTTTACTAAATTAAAAACCCAAGAGATATATTTTATAGTTTACAAGATAAATCACTATTGTACTTGTTTATCATAAATTGCATGATTCACATACAAGCCAACATGTAGGGAATACCTACATAAGTTTGAGGCCTTCTTCAAAGTATTGGATATGTATGCAACTCTCATTAACAAAGGGGTATTCTGGGTAGATAGACTCTGTGTTCCCACTAACCTATTTTTTTCATAGCCACTATGAATATGAAAAACTAGGGTTTTATTAGTTGACAAAGAGCGGTAGTCCATGATAGGATCTCGATACACTAGAGCAAAGGTGACATAGAACCCAAAATCATCCAGGTGGTCACATCTAATTTTATTATTTATTTTTATTTTAAATCTACATCAAAGTTAGATAATAACATTGATACAACTATTATATGTCAATAAAAGCACTCATGGAGGCACAATTTTAAGAATCAGGTGACTATTCTAGAATATAGATCCAATCCACTTTTTACCTATTCTAGATCCAAATTTATATTATCATCAGAACCAACTAACTATCTTGTTTTCATTGTTATTATAATATATAGAATATTTTTACTTTCTATCTTTAGCCTTTTAGCATAATAAATTTAGTATATGTGTTATAAATGATTGGCTTACTTTAAAGATAGTATAACATCATTGTGCCCTAGGCTATATCTACCCATTCTAACCTTATATTCCCCACATCTATATTTTAGGTTTAAACACCCAAAAATATCACATAATATCATATTTGTATGTAATTAAACACTATGGTGGATATTTTATGTAAATAAGGTTTACAGGTTGACCAGGTTTCATGGGCATGGTTCAAAACAATGGATGGAGATACATTTCCTTTTATTTTTTTTCATAATTTATGATGTTAAATTCTAATTATTTCTCACATTTTATTTGGTATTGTTTACTTTGGATCCTTATTTATGATTTATTTATGTATTTAATTTCTATAGGACAATGTGTTTTTTTTAGTAGATTGCTAAAAAAGGTTTTTAGTATGTTGTTTCATTGATTTCTTGGTCATTTTCTTCTTGAGTTAGTATTATTTTTCTAAACATATCTTGGTTTTTATAGGTTCATGTTGGCCCTTTTTCAATTTTTGAAATGAATCTTTTATAATATGGATTTGAATGCACTAAGCATTTCTTAAATGTATTTTAGTTCTCTCTTGCAATAAAAATTATGATATTTCCTTTCAAAAAAATATATTCAATCTAAAATAATAATCTAATTCCCCCACCCAATAAATAATTTTAATATTTGAACTAAATAAAATAATTTTTTATCATTTATTTTTATTACTAAAATAAAAAATATGTAATTTTTTTTTCTAAATTCAAATTAAAAGCTCATAGTTGTTAATGAATATATTAGTACAAACAACATTTTATACAATTAAAAACATGGACAATTTAATTTTAAGTCTTTCATAAAAAATAAAAAAATGAATAATTCATATAATTGAGGTGGAGGTGGTTGTATTCATTCTTATTATTGAAGGAACTATTAACTACTAGACTTGCACCCTTGTGAAGGTAGTTTCAAGCCTTCACAGTCTAAAGTAACATGGAGATAATCTTAGGCTATGGGTTGCCTAATGGATGGATTGAATATATATTATAAGGGATAGCTCCCTTTGATGTATCAGTTAGGATCTCTACTCCATGCTACCATAATTCAAAGGAAAAGAGAATAAGGTATGTTAAAAGGAAAACCTATCTAACTAAGGTGATACACTAAAATTTTTCCTCCACTTGTCTAATATGCACTAAGAAGGATGAATAGAGGCAAACCTATTTTAACTTACCAAATAAAGATTTCTAAACATCAATGTTTCACATAGAGGCTTGGCTTGATGCATGATCAAAGGTAGCTAATCAATAGGTCTCTCAAAGACACTAAGGAAATATTACACTTGACATACATACAAGATGATTTAATCACATTATACAACCTATAAGGATGAGATAACACCTAAAAATAAGTAAATAAGGAAGGACAAAATGAAAGGAAGAATACACTATCACTATCATTCATTAACTAGCCATGAAAATACACTAGTAAAAAAATTTGAGGAGGCATGAAGTCAATATTATTCATTCAAAAGAGATAGGTACAAGTGTTTTTATGAGCATGGCCTTGCCACAACTCAGGTTAATTATTTTTTTTAAATTCCAAAAATAGGCTTACATAAATATATATATATATATATATATATAGAGAGAGAGAGAGAGAGAGAGGGAGAGGGAGAGGGAGAGGGAGAGGGAGAGGGAGAGGGAGAGAGAGAGAGAGAGAGAGAGAGAGAGAGAGAGAGAGAGAGAGAGAGAGAGAGAGAGAGAGAGAGAGAGAGAGAGAGTATCTAAAAAAACTAGAAAATATGACATTTACTTAGTCTTCATAAAATTAGAGAGAGAGAGAGAGAGAGAGAGAGAGAGAGAGAGAGAGTATCCAAAAAAAATAGAAAATATGACATTTACTTAGTCTTCATAAAATCCAATTTAGTAATCCATTAATTATATCTCATCCAAATTTATAAAATGGCATAGAGGTTGAAATGAGACTTTTTTTAAAGATGTAAGGAGTCTTGGGCATTGATTTCTAATGTTTGACTAGCTGAAGTGCCTACATCTTTACTTGCACACCATATATTCTTGATTACTTATCTTATTTGATGAATAAGTCTCCTACATTGAAAATATTTAATCATGTATATATCAAGTCCTTAGTTTAAACATTCTTATAATCTATTAATGAGTTCTTTCCATATTTTTTGGGCTGTTAGAAATCTCCTTGATGATTGTTTGACTTTGTCTTTTAACTAGTTCCCTTAGGAGTCCTAGAGACCTTTTCAACATTATTATAACCAATTAATGACTTATTACCACTTTATAAGGATTAGGAGGGATAAATAAACATTAATAAATCACTCTTAGTAACTTCTATGCACTATTTAATGCTTTGACCGCTTAACTCTTCTTTATGTAAAAGTGGCATAGGAGAAAGAAAGATGGGTTTTGATTTTAACCAAGAAAATTTTATCCATGAAATTATTATAAAAATTAATTAAGACCTAAAACAAGACAATTGGAACCATTAAGTATTCCAAAAGATGCAATTTTGCTCATTTTGCTTGTTTTCCTTCATATTCGTTATAACCTTAAAATTTTATAAAGCCCATTATCTAGAATAATGTAAGGATCACCTTGACAAAATTATCTCATTTTTAAGTACCATTTATCTCTTTACAAATACATATAAAATTTCATGATTCAATTCTAAGTGAAAGTACTCTTTTTCTATCATTTGTCTCACCAATTAGGCCTAATTAGCCCTCCTAGGCATAGAAAGAGAAATTTGACCCAAATGACCACCCACACATGTGAAACTATAAAATAGTGTTTGATTAAATTTACCTAACCTAAAAACTTTCTCCATACCAAATTTCATGTTCTAGAACATCCTGTAGATAGGAAAACAATGAAATGGCCATTTGCAAGTTTGGACACCTTTATGTGATTAAGGGGTAGTTTGAGAGATTTTTCACAAAATTTGTAATTTTTTATGCTTAAATGTGACATAATAATATATATATGACCCTTAATTAACTCAATCCTTTATATTTAAGTCCTTTTTGGCACTCTCAATCCTTCATCATTGATTTTTTGCTTACAAAATTGAGTTCTTTCACCTGTTGAGTAAGTGGCCAACTTGTAGGAGTTATGTGAATATTTTATGGACATATATAACCTTTTAATTATCATTAAAAATCAATTAATTTCACATAAATATTCTCAAATGTTTTATATAGCACTCCATACTCTATACACTCATAAATAAGCTAAAAACTACCCTTTTTTACCTTGTACCATATGGTATTGTACCTACACCTTTGAACAAATTATTATAAATTTATATTAGGAGAAATTTTATAGTTATTAGAGTCATTTTTAAATCAAAATATTTCATTTAAGTGTATTATAAGTCATATCTTTCAAATTGGGTTAGTTGAAGGGTTTTAAAAGGTTTTATGTTCTTAATAATGATTCATAAAAGATAAGGGTCCTTTCCAAAAAAAAATTTAAATAATTTGTGGGAAAATGACCCTAATAACATATCATATGGTCATGAATTACCATAAATATTCCCATGAAAGTTTTGAGTAAACCAAGTTACCTCTTCAAGCTCCTTCTTAAGTAAATTAGGGTTTTATGTGTTCTAACTAATTGTTCATGCAGTTTTAAATCTTAAGGACCAAAATAATGGAATGAATTTGTGGAATAGGAACTAATCTAACATATCCAACAACCTCAATTTACCATTCTTCTTATGGAATATGTTTTAACACCTGCAGATTACTCACCCATGTTGGTGATTATGTTCTTAAGGCTGAGAATGACTAATTTGAGCTAACAAACCTCAAAACTCATGTTTACATCAGATAAATATTTAAAACATGTTTTAAAAACATATATGAAATGATTCAATGTGATTTACTATAAGTATTGACCTCTTTAATAGGTCTGAAACTGTAAACTTCATCATGGAGGGTTTTATGCAAATTAGGCACATTGACCCTAGAGGTCTCAAAACTTAGTCTTTATCCCTTTGATTTGAATTAAATACTTTTATGGAGGTATATATTTATCATAAAAACTCCCTCTTTACTATAATGGTTCCAAATCTTAGTGAAAAAAACACTATCCTCACTTGGTTTTAGGGTAGGCCTATATGTCCCAAAAGACTGTGTCTAATAGACTATTTTATGCCCTCAAGATATTCAAATGGAAATGGAATACATAAATTTAACCTATCTCATAACTCCTTAAATATTCAACTCTTAACATTCTCCCATCATCCACTCAAACTATAATCAGTGTCCATGTTCATTCTCTATCAAGATTGGGTATAGGTCATTAACTGACTGTAGGTGAATAATCACTATTTACTTAGTTTTATGTGGCTAAGAAAATGAAATAATCCATTAAAATATCCATGACATGGATTTATAACATCCTTGTATCTCTTAAATCATCTTAGCATCTAAAAACTCTTCAAACATCCTCTCTCCACTCATAATTCTTTATGCTTTGCAATAAGGTAACTAACTGTCTTTCCTTGTTGACTGTATGTGCATTAGGATATTTTTAGATATTATTTAAGAGGCATTATGATTTATAGTTTATTTTAGCTTATTTTCAAACTCACAAAATTAAATTAATTATTTGTTAAAATAAAAATTTCAACATTATCACTATACCCCTTCACATCTTCATGTGGTAACCAAACTTAGTTCGGCCTAAATGTTAATTGTAGGTGTTATTAATGTTTCCTATAAGTATGTATGGAGGAATAAGGTTCAATATGACTTTAAATATTTATATTAAATATACCTAGAAACCTATTTCACCTTTTTGAAGCATATGACCCCCTTACCTTTCCTTCTTAAAAACTCCTTATGTTGCCTAGAAAAGATTGCTAATTGAGCAAAAATATATGGATATATCTATATATTGGTGCTTATATGGACTGTATGTCTTTAAAAATTCATGGTTATCATAAATTTCATTCTTATACATATACATAATTCTTATCATGTTCACATTACATCTACTTAGTGCTACAAGTTCACCTACAAAGAAGTTTCACTGACAACCAACCTATATATGGTTGTAAGTGGTCATTTTAGCCTCTTTTCACTTTGATAATATTATTTTGATATTCAATAGAGAAAATTATATCCATTATTTAAACTTTATTAAAACATCATATCCCTCTTCACTATCTTCATGACATTCAGATAAGAAGTTCACATTGCATAAACATTATTGACTATGTCATTAGACCATCATTGTAGGTGGCCATTTTGTACTCACTGTACAGACTGAGGAAGGATGGGAGATTGGTATCAAGAGACAAAAGTGATATTAAGACCATCATTGACCCTTAATGTTCAAAAATATATTTAATAATCATCAAATTTCCATAAGTAGGTTTGAATAGCAATGAAAACAATAAATGATCCATTGCCTTAAAAAATACAAAAATACCTTAATTTATCCAAACAAAGGAATTTGCAATGTTTTTATTCATCAATTTTATCTCTTTGTGAATTAATTATTCCATTTTTTGAATTCTATCTTTATTTTTTTTATATGACACCAATTTATTTTTTAGGAACCTTGAGTTGAGATTCTAAAACAAATCAATACTTCTTTTGACCCCTAATCCATCATGACTGTTGTAGGTAGTCATTTCTCTCTATGACACTTATCATAATTTCATGTACTAAGGATTTCATGAGCATGCTTACCTAATATCTCCATGTAATTATCACTTTATCCTATTTTATTATGCAAATATATCAAATTAGTGTTCTCATTATGCCTACCTATTTATTATCAGTCTCAATGATCATAGCATATAGGTCTAACTAGTACATATAACCATAATATGCCTTTTTAGGTCTTTTAATCCTTATGGGTGTCATTATACATTTCAATAATTATAAATATTTAAATGAAACAAGATAATTTTCTTCAAAAAACATCTCAAATTTTGTGAATCCTTTATTCATGTCACTTTTCATGATATTCCTCTTAACTTGATCACCAAAGTCTGGAGATAAAGATATGTTACTAGACCTCTAACTAATATTTTGTAACTTAAGAGAGTATTGTATCTTAAACATCATTGAACTGAATTCAATGACTGAATTATCCCTCTCTAATCACTATTATTTATAAGATCATGTAGACCTCTTTGAGACACTTTTCAAGCACTAGAAACTCATTAACTACAATTATACCTTGTTAAAGAGATTTTATCTCCAAAGCCATCTCAAAGGAGATTATACTCAAGATGGAGATATATGGTATTTTTATTGTATGAATGAGGTTTTAAATTAATCAATAATTAAATTGGTAACTCCTAAAGATTAAGACACTTTCTTGACAACTCAAATCATGCTCTAAAACTAATCAAAGAGACCATTCACAAGGACACTTTAGGAAACCAATTTTGTGACATATGTACCTTCCTATAAGGAGTTAAATAATTAATAAACATTTAATAATTCCTAATTTAACATATAATAACCTCATTATAACCATTATTCCCCATCAAATCTTTAATCAATAAATGGAGGAAAACCTAGACCTAGTCTAGATGAATAGGCCATTTGGAACCCCTACACTCTTAGAAACTGTTCATAACGATGGGGGAATGAATATGAAAAAAAATTAAAATAAATTTAATTTAATTTTGTTCCCTATCATTTAAAAATATATTTATACCTGACTCTCTCTCTCTCCTACATGTACTGAGCAAAAGTTAATGGCCTTCCTAGAGCTGTCAAGGAGGTCAATATGGGAGAAAAGTATGTTTTATTCATTTTGGCATCTAAAAATTCCTCCAAACCATGTATTTTAAATTAAAGGGAAAATATGAGGTCTTTAGTATAATTTTAAGCTAATAAACCTCTAAAAACTTGTATGTATGCCTCAAAATGACATGTTTTAGCATTGAAAATATAATAATTACGTAGGAGACCTGATTGAAATGATGGAAAAAGTGTTCATAAGGTTTAAAAATGTTTTAATAGGTAAAAAATTATTAAAATAAGATTAATTCTAATAATATACTATCATTACCTCTCAAAAACTACTCTATAAGCCATACAGTGACCCAAAATGTAGTCAATTCGATCATGAAGTTAGTCAAACATGTCACCAATGAGTTTGATCAATTATACAACATTATATGACTTTTAAACAATAAATAATGCCTCTTAGGATGTTATATACTATTTTCATATCTTGCAGACCCTAGAACTCATCAACATGTGACTAGACAAGCACATGGTCATGATGAACAAAATGTTAAACTCACCAAATCTACCTTAAAATATGATAATCAAGGTTTTGGATGACCATTTTAAGGAAATTACAAGAGCAACATGACAAGAAAAGTTTCAAGTGGTAGGGGTGATAATTTTACCTATGAGGTCAAAATTATCAACATTTTGGTTACTCAAATGGGAAGCATGCTTTCTATGCTTAAGAATCAGGCCATTGGCATCTCTTTTGGGATCATAAACTAAATATCACACAATAAAAAATAGTAACAAATATGATCCATGACTACAAGATTATTGACTTAAGATAATTGGTCTACTCCTCAAAGACATGAAAATTAAAACAACAAAGAAAGGAAACTAGACTAATTGAACATATGTGCTATAAAATAACTTGTTTAAAAATAAAACAAAAGAAAAATAATGTGTTAGGATAGCACTTGGAGGAAAGCAAAATTGACTACAACTAGCCTAAAAATAATCCTCCTCCAATATCAAAAGGAAATTTTTTTGGATCACGTACTTCACAAAATGAATAACGATGTGAAATAATATGCTTTTTAGACTTTTGCTTCATTAATCTTAGCTTCTTTGTGATTTATAATCCTCTTGATAGTCTTTTAAATGAATCATCAGCATCAAACTAGTCACCAATAAAGACATTTCATCTTGTACTCTATGATATTTCTCATATTAATTTCCAACCACAACCTCATCAAGTGATACCACATCTAGGTATTGTCTTTGAGTCTATTTGGCATCTTGTGTGACCTCATCCTTATTTCTATCTATTGCAATGCCATCAAGCTATTCAAGGAGATTTGAATAGTCAACCCAAGATGTATCATGATATTCAATAGGTGTTTATTGATAAAAGTTCTCATAATTATGATATCCAATGGGCAACATATCCTTACAAAGGTGTTTAATCTCTTACAAATACTCTATGTTCAGATCCCAATCATCTTTTGGTTCATCACTTTGATCAACCTGAATGAGCTCAGCTTGAATGACATCTTCATCTTTCTCAATTGGATCTATAAGGTTGTCAAGAATGTCAAATGTGAAATCATGATGTGATGGGAATCAACCTGCTCAAGGTCAACTTCTTACTCATATGAAACTATCTCAAATTCATTTATGACTTCAAATTTTACCATCTCATGGAGATCTTCCACATCAAGACTAGCTTTTTCTTACACACTTGAGGTGCCATGAGGGTATTTAGTTAAATTTCAACTAAAAAAAGCTCTTCAAATTCATCAAGAGGTTATAATAACAACTCTTCTTGATCATCTATGACCTCTTTATCATGGTCTTCAATCACACCAAAAGGGAGCTCTTAAAACAAATCAATGTCTCCTTTATCTTTTGTTGCAACTTCATCAACTTATTTGAAGGTCAAATTAACTTTTATCTCACCAAAGGGAGTACCAATAAAGATTTTTTATTCTTCATTCACACTTGAATCATCACACTCTTCTTTAAACTCAGTTCTAGATGCAACTTCTTCATTTTTCCTCCATATAAAAGGCTCCTCTTTAAGAATGGAGATGGTGGGAAGGAAATGAACATGCTCATGATCTTACTTTGGAACCAAAGGTGTACTTTTTCAAATTGACATCTTGGGAGTGGTGAAATCTTGTAGGAATGCTTGAAGAGAAAGCAAGTTCAATTATCTTATGAGTGCTTCATTCTTCTCAACAATAATTTCAATCTTATTATAATCTTCTTGAGGTTTTATCTCAGATGCAACTTCACTTCTAGCCTTCTCAACTAAGACCTCTATCTTATTTTGAAAGTCGTATTAGATCATCCTCCAAGATGGAATAATCTTAGGTTCATGAGGAATGGTAAATGGGGCTTGAATATGCATGAGGTCTTCTTTAGGATCAAACTCTATAACACTCACCTCCTCCTATTTCTCTCGAGACTTAACTACTTGGTTCTAAGGTAAAAATTTGAAACTAGTAGGTTCACTTGGAGGTTAAATTAAATCCCTTGGAGGATACATTTGAGAATGGTTAATGACTTCATGAGGATAAAGAGAATAAAAGGGATGATATGGTAAATAAGATAGTTATTGAAGATTGATTGAAGGAGAATCATCCATAAGACTTGGAATGGCATAACTAGGAATCATAACCCAAGAAGGCTTCCATGATGGAATAATCTTATTTTCTTGAGGAAGGTTACGTGTAGTTGGAAGAAAAATTGGAATAAAATAAATTTGACCAGGGGTAAGAAGAGATGGCTAAGGTTATTTAGGATGAATCTCTTGATTCTCCCATCTCACTAACCTATCTACCCACCACTAGATCATGGTTCTCATTTCACACAATTCATAAGTCATAACATATTGATTTTATTCTTCAACTACCACCCATATATTTTTCATCATATGTATCATCTTCCTTATATTCTCTATGAGGTGAAAAGGTATCACATCTAAATATTATCCCATACTATCATCACTTCTTCAGATCTTAGCATATTTGGCCTGAGTGCTAATAAGGACATGATAATGGAAACATAATTTTGACTACTTCAAGTCTTGACAAGGATGATAAAACACACAATTGGGTCATAGTAAGGATAATAAAGACCACTATAAATCTGATTCTATAAATTTGATAACCATCATATTTTTGGTAAGGTTCATCATAAGAGTAATAAGGCCCATCATAGGGATGATAAGGATTATCATACTACTAATAAGGCCCATCATAGGGAAGATAAGGATTATCATACTACTAATAAGGCTCATAAACTTGCATGAAATTTCCATTTTCTTCAAAGTGAGCCGTAAAAATAACATCAAAATAATGCAATGAAGATACACTTGGAAATTGTGCCTAGGCTGTTAGAACTAGATAATAAAACTTGAAGATGCCATTGATGTTTTTAATGCCTTCAAAGGATTATAATTACAATAACAATACCAATAATTATTCCACTAATTTTTACCTTGGTCTCATCAAGCATGCCAAAAATTGTTAACTACTAGACTTGTACCCTTGTGAAGGTAGTTTCAAGCCTTCACAGTCTGAAGTAACATGGAGACAATCTTAGGTTATGTGTGGCCTAATGGATGTATAGAATATCTAATTTATAAGGGATAACTCCCCTTGATGTATCAATTAGGATCTCTAATCTACACTACCAAATTACAAAGGAAAATATAAGAAGGCAAATTGAAATGATAACCTATCTAACTAAGGTGATACTATTGTAAATATTGTCATTGATGTCAAAGGTCTAGCATTGGTGATAAATTCCCCATAACATTTATTATCTAAAGGTGTTTTTAATGTTCATATTTTGGCTAAAATGTGTTGATATTTATTTAATATTAATTAATATATTTTTAGTTTCATAAAAGTCAAAAGAGGGCTCATGGAGAAGTCAAAGAGTCATGGGGTAAAGACAAAAGAGGAATGGGATGCATTTTCCCATGAAGAGTCATCTTGAAGAATTCCAAGAGTCACTAAGTGAAGAAAAAAGAGGGTATGGCACATTTTTACATGAAGAGTCACCTTAAGAAATTTGAAAGGTCACCAAGATAAAGACAAAAGAGGAAAGGATGCATTTTCTAATGAAGGGTCACCATATGAATTTTAAAATACAAGGATTCAAAGGGTCATGCAAGTTTGGAACCATTTTCCATGAGGAGTTAAGAGTCACAAAAGGTAAATACCAAAGGTCATTTGGAAATATATAAATAAAGGCTTACGAAGCCATATAAAATATGCAAGAGAGTGCATGGTTTTTAATTGTTTTATTTAATAAAAAGGAGAGAATAGAAAGAGATATTGTAGAGTTATATCATTCATTGAGAAATAAAATTTGAGAGATAGTTGTGTTTTATACACAAGAGGGGTTGGTGCTCACAAATATTTGCAAGGGGTTAGTGATTCTATGGGTTGGTGCTCACAAATAGTTACTATGTTGGTGCTCAAAAAAGGGATTGGTGCTCCTTCAAGTTGGTACTCTTTCATATACCTGAGATTTTTCTCTATGGTTTTTCCCACTTTAGGTTTCCATGTAAAAATTCTCTCTCTCTCTCTCTCTCTCTCTCTCTCTCTCTCTCTCTCTCTCTCTCTCTCTCTCTCTCTCTCTCTCTCTCTCTCTCTCTCGTGTGGTGCATATTATTTTAGTTTTATTAAATATATTGAATGTATGGTTAAGTGGAGTTTGATTAAGTAAAATATTTATAATATATATGATATATTTATTCACCCCCCTTCTCAATATATCTCATGCTTAACAATTGGTATCAGATCAGTTCTTTTCGAAATATTTTTACAACTTGAAGGTAGATCAGGGAAATCATGATGGCTAGATCACATGAAGGTTTTTATATAAATAAGGCACCTTTGTTTGATGGGACAAATTATGCTTTTTGGAGCATAAAAATGAGGACTTATTTGATGTCTCTTAGATTCAACATTTGGCAAGTAGTTATGGAGGAATACGAAGAGCCATAAACACTTATGATTACTTTGGAAAAAAAGAAGGCAAGTGAAAATAATGACAAAATTTTAAATAATATTTTATTTGGTTTATGTGATTTATAGCTTATTAAAGTTATCTAATGAAAATCTACTCATGATACTTGGGTAAAGCTTGAAAATATTTATAAAGGTGATGGAAAGGTTCAACAAGCTAAGCTCTAGACTTTTAGAAGACAATTTGAGAGTTTGAAAATGGAAGAGGAAGAAAATATAGTGAGTTATATTTTATGGATTGATCAAATAGTTAATCATATTAAAGGCTTTGGAGAAAAGTTAGAAGATTTAGTAGTGTTATAAAAGGTTTTGAGATCTCTACCAATGAGATATGATGCAAAATTTTTGGAAATCAAGGAGATGAAGGATCTAGCCAAGCTAAATATGGATGATATACATGGTGTTCTTACCACATATGAGATGTAGCTTGAATAAGAGAAACCCTAAAAATGGAAGCCACTTTTAAGACATAAAATAAAGATAAGGCTAAGATTCAAAAATCAAGTGACAACTCTAACGATGATGAAGCTGACAATAGAGCTCTTTTCATTCATAATTCAAAAAAAGGCACAGATAAATATTAAGGAAAATTGTCTTTCAAATGTTTTAATTATGGAAAGTTGGACATTTTATAGCTAAGTGCCCAGATAAGGGTAATGGTGAAAATGAATAAATAAATTCTCCATACAAGAAGAATTTCAAAGGAAAATTCAAGAAGGGATTTGAGAAGAAGATTTTATAATCTAAAGATCCTAGCTCAGACGAAGATAGTGGATTCAATGATTTAGAAGAAGAGGATATTCTATTCATGTCCATACATGAAGATGCCTCTATAATCAAAAGTATAGATGATCAGGAAGAAGAACAAGATGAAACCAAAGTGAATCTGGAATGAGAACTCATTTATGCCTTAGAAGAATTAAAAGATCTTGAAAAGGAGAATCAAAGATTAAAGTTCTAGATTGAAAAAAATGAAAAAGAGTCAAAAAAATAATTAAATATCTACAAGCACATATTAAAGAAGCCAAAAATATTGAATAATATATAACAGCTTAGTTATAAAAATTAAGTGATGAATGTGAAAGGTATGTTTTTGAAATTACCTCTTTAAAAGTAGATCTGGAGAAAAGAAATAAAATAGTCAATGATAGAGCAACCAATGCTTCAAAATTTGAGAATAGCATTAATATGTTGAATAAGATATTAGAAATTCAAAGATCAATTTCAGATAAGATAGGTATAATATTTAAAAAAAATAAATGTGAGGCCACTACTTTCATAGATATGGTTAACATGGAAAAATGAAAGAGTTATGCTGAATCTCTTACAAAAGAGGAAATGAAAAAGGAAGAAGTTAAGAATACAAAGGACATCTCAAACAAAGAAGGTTAGAAGGAACAAATCTAGAAAAGGCAATCAGGTCAAAGATACACAAATATATTCTATTTTTATGGTTACTATTTTTATTGTAATGGGTATGGTCATAACAAAATAGAATGTTAGAAAAGGGCTAACAATTTCAGAAACAAGGAGAAAGAAACTCATGCAGAGTCAAGTAGAAGGCACAACTCTTTTACTCCTCTATCAGGATTTAATGAAGAGGCCAAAATATGTTACAATTACAATAAATTTGGACACATATACTAGTAATATAGAATAATGTTTGGGTTAGTCAAGGACTAAAGTTTCAAAGATCCATTCATCAAGAAGAAAGTTTAGACAGGTTCATGGCATAAGAAACAACCTAACAAGTCTATGTTGGTCTAGATAGCTTTACATGAAAGAAATGAAGAAAAGTCATGGTTCATTGACAACAAATGTTTGAGGCACATGAAATGAGATAAGAGAAATTTTATAACCTTGAATAAGATCAATGGTGGCATAGTAAAATTTGGAGACAATACTACAACCAAAATTGCTATAAAAAGTACACTAAGTTTAAATAATGGTATAAATAAGACTAAAAATGTTTTTTATGTAAAAGGTCTTAAGCATAATATTTTGAGTGTAAGTCAAATGTGTGATCAAGGACACACACTAAAGTTTTATGTATAAGGTTGTGAAATTAGGAGAAAAGATTAAGATGTGTTGATTGCAAATGCTTAGAGGACATGCAACAATTTATATATGTTATCATATATAAAAGGTCAAAATGTTATTTGAGTCAAGTTGAGGAATGTTGGCTATGACATAGGAGAATGGGACACATAAATTTTGACTATCTTATCAACATCAGAAAAAATCTAGTTAGAGATCTTCCAAAGATTAAAAATCCCTCCAACATGCGTTTTAAACCTTGTCAGCATGGGAAGTAGGCCAGAAGATGATTCAAGATAAAACAATACTCAACTACTCAGATGTTAGAGCTTGTTCACACTGATCTATGTGGACCTATGAGAACTCAAAATACTTAAGGTGATAAATATTTCATGGTGCTTATTGATGATTTTACATGTATGACTTGGGTGATGTTTTTGAAGAAAAAAATCAAAAGGTTTCACACATTTCAAATAATTCAAAGCTTTAATTGAGAATGAAACTGGCTTAAAAATAAGGTGCCTAAGATCAGATCAAGGAGGATAATTCATGTTAGATCATTTTATTGAGTATTATGAAGAACATAGGATAAAGAGACATTATTAAGCAACCATAACTCCACAACAAAATTGAGTAGTTGAGCAAATAAATAGAATAGTTTAGGAAATGGTACGGACGATGCTAAATGAATCCAAGATACTAAATAAATATTGGAGAGAGGTAGTAGGTATGATAGTGCATATCCAAAATAGAGCATTTTTGAGACTCAACAATGAAAAGACTCCCTATGAGTTATGGAAAGATAAACCAGCTACAGTTGATTATTTTAAAAAAATTGGTAGCAAATGCTTCATAAAGAGAACCAATGAAAAACATGGTAAGTTTGAATATAGAGTAGATGAAGGTATATTTCTTGGATATTATTATAAAATTAAATCTTATAAATGTTGTAACAAAAGCACCAAGAATATTGTTGAAAGTATAAGTGTCATGATAGAAGAATATGTAGCACAAAAAGATAGTGATTTAGTAGACACTCTAGAAATAATTAAAGATGAAGATTTTGAAGAATCAAATGAAGATAAGATGAAGGAGAAAAAGAACAAAAACCCCATCCAAATATTTCTAGATAAATAATAATGAAAGTGACATAATCAGGAACATAAATGAAGGAGTTTGCACTAGAAGAATGATGGTAAGTGAATCTGAGCAAGTTAATTTCTCTTTGTTATCCAAAAATTAGCCTAGAACTTTTAAAGAAGCTAGACATTATGATCATTGGGTTAAGGCAATGGATGAATAATTAAATCATATATAAGAGAATGATACTTTAGAATTAATGCCTAGATCAAAAGATCATAATGTGATAGGCACAAAATGGGTATATAAAAATAAGTTGAATTAAAATGGTAAAGTTACCAGGAATAAATTAATGTTAGTATGTAAAGGATATGCTCAGATTGAGGGAATATATTTTGAATAAACTTTTGCACTAGTGGCAAGGCTAGAGGCTATTAGAATGTTTCTTCCATATGCAGTGTTTAAAAATTTCAAATTGTTTTAGATGGATGTTAAGTTTACCTTCCTGAATGGGAATCTAGAGAGAAGGTCTATATTGAGTAACCTAAGGAATTTATTCTCTCAAATAATAGTAGCCATTTATATAGATTGAATAAATCACTAGATAGATAGAAATAAGCTCCCAGAGTTTGGTATGTAAGACTTGATAAGTACCTACAAGATCAAGGTTTCAAGAGAGGTTTTGCTAATAGTAATCTCTACATTAAAATAGAAGGTGAGCATCAATTGATTGTTATGGTATATGTTGATGATATAATTTTTGGAGGAAACATTTAAAAGATGAAAAAATAATTTTTTAATAATATGCAAAAATGATTTGAGATGTCTATGCTTGGATAATTGTCATTTTGCTTAGGGTTAAAAATATTTCAGTCAAATAAAGTAATTTTCATATCTCAAAGTAAGTATGCCAAGAAAATATTTAAAAAAATTGGTTTTTATGATTGTGCACCAGTTGGCACACCAATGAGTATAGGGAATCAGGTGAGTAAGGATGAAAATTCACCTATTATAGATTAATCTTTTTATAGATCTTTGATTAGTAGTCTTTTATAGTTGACAACATCGAGGCTAGACATCATGCATGCAGTAGGCATGGTTTCAAGATATCAAGCATCCCTAAGGGATATTGATTTTTAGTTGGTAAAGAGAATATTTAGATATGTTAAGGGGACATTGGATTATGGATTATGGTATCCCATAGACAAATATTTCACTTTGGTTACCTATGTAGATTTAGATTGGATAGGTTGCTTGGATGAAAAAAATAGTACAAGTGGAGGAGATTTCTTCCTCGATGATAGCTTAGTATCATGGCTAAGCAAAAAGTATAATTTAGTGTCACTTTCTATAGCTGAAGAAAAATATATTTTAGTGGTATTGTGTTGTACTCAACTGCTTTAGATGAAGCAAACTCTGGAAGATATCAAGGTAAAATATGATGAACCTATTTCTATTTTTTATGACAACACAATTATTATTAATATTTATAAGAATCTAGAGATGCATTCAAGAACAAAACATTTTCCTATCAGATATCACTTCTTAAGGGAGTAGGTTATAGATCAATAGGTTAAGATGGAATATATTAGTACTATAGAATAGATTACATATATTTTCATAAAGGTACTACCAAAAGACACATTCGAATATCTATGAGAGAAGTTTGGAGTAATTTATTTTACTTCCTGCTATTAAGGATCAACATCAGTTGAGGCGGAGCTAAGTTGTAGATCTAGGATAGGCCATTTGCCATTGATTTCAAAGGGGAAGAATAAAAAAATAGGTACAGGATGCTACAGTAAGGTGGAGTTACTGTATGTTTTTTAGATGGTAATATGTGTAGGTTGGCATGTGCAGTGCAAGTTTCAAGATGTGGCAGTTTTAGTTTGAGTTTGTCATCAATGACAAAGGAGGAGATTGTTAGAAATATTTTTATTGATTTCAAAGGTTTAGCATTGGTGATAAAGGCCCCATAGCATTTATTGTCTAAATTTGTTTTTAATGTTCATATTTTGGCTAAAATGTGTTGATATTTATTTAATATTAATGAATATATTTTTGGTTGCATAAAAGTCAAAAGATGTCCCATGGAGAAGTCAAAGAATCATGGTGTAAAGACAAAAGAGGGATTGGATGCATTTTCCCATGAAGAGTCATCTTGAGGAATTCCAAGAGTCACCAAGTGAAGACAAAAGATGGTATGGCACTTTTTTCCATGAAGAGTCACCTTAAGGAATTTGAAAGGTCACCAAGATAAAGACAAAAGAGGAAAGGATGCATTTACTAATTAAGGGTCACCATATGGCTTTTCAAAAACAAGGATTCAAAGGGTCATGCAAGTTTGCCACCATTTTTCATGAGTGAAGGGTCACAAAGGGTGAATTCCAAAGGTTATTTGGAAAGCTATAAATAAAGACTTGGGAAGCCATATGAAATATGCAAGAGAGTGCATGGTTTGTTATTTTTTTATATAAGAAAAGAGGAGACAATAGAAATAGATATTATAGAGTTCTATTATTTGTTGAGAAAACAACATTGAGATAATTGTGTTTTATACACAAGAGGGGTTGGTGCTCACAAATCTTTTCAAAGTTTTGGTGCTTCTATGGGTTGGTGCTCATAAATAGTTGATGTGTTGGTTTTTGGTAAAGGGGTTGGTGCTCCTACAAATTGGTGTTTGAAAACTTTGTAATTTTTGTTGGTAATTTTTCATATACTTGAGATTATTCTCTATGGTTTTCCCACTTTGGTTTTCCACATAAAAATTATTCTCTCTCTCTCTCTCTCTCTCTCTCTCTCTCTCTCTCTCTCTCTCTCTCTCTCTCTCTCTCTCTCTCTCTCTCTCTCTCATGTGGTGCATATTATTTCAATTTTATTACATATTATAAGATATATGATATATTGATTCACTCCAACTCTTAGTATACCCCATGCTTATCAAATACACCAATATGTATCCTCTACTTGTATAATTACACTATGAAGGATTAATAGATACATGGACCTGATTTCAATTCCAAAATAAATATCTCCAAACATGAATTTTTCACATAGATGATTGGCTTGATGTATGATCTCAAGCAAATATTCAATAGGTCTCTCAAAGACACTAAGGAAAGAGTACACTTGCCATACATACAAGATGCTTTAAGAACATTATGCAACATGTAATAATGAGATAACACCTAAAAATAGGTAAATATGGAAGGAAAAAATGAAATTAAGAATAAAATATCACTATCATTCATCAAATAACCATGAAAATACACTTGTCATAAGCTTTGAAGAGGCATAAACTCAATCTTATTCATTCAAAAGAGGCAAGTACAATTTTTTTTATAAGCATGACCTAGCCACAACTCAGGTTAAGGATTATTTTAAAATTAAAAAAATAATATATATATATATATATATATATATATATATATATATATACATATATATATATATATACATATATATATATATATATATACATATATATATATATATATACATATATATATACATATATATATATATATACATACATACATACATATATATATATACATACATATATATATACATATATATATAATGATAAAGGAGAGAGAAAGAGAAAGAGAGAGGAGCCACAAAACTAAGAAATATGACATTTACTTAGTCTTCATCAAATACAACATAGAAATCCCTTAATTATCTCTCATCCAAATTTATAAAATATCATAGAGGTTGAAATGATACTTTTTTGGAATATTTAAGGAGTCTTGGGCATTGATTTATGATGTTTGACCAGCTAAAGTTCCTATATCTTTGCTTGCACACCCTATATTCTTGATTACTTGTCTTCCTTGATGAATAAGTCTCCTGCCTTAAAAAAGGGTCATCATGTATTGATAAATTACTTAGTTTTAACCTTATCATAGGCCATTAATGAGTTCCATATTTATTGGGATATTATAAGGCTCCTTGATGATTGTTTGACTTTGTTTTTTGACTAGGTGTTGGAGAGAAATAAGGTCCTCTTACGAGTCCTAGAGACCTTTCCCACATTTGAAAACTTCTTATAACTAATTCATTACTTATTAAAAATTTAATAGGCATAGGAATGAGAAATAAATATTAATAAATCCATTTTAAGAACTTTTTTTCATCCATTTAGTATTTTGATTACTTAACTCTTCCTTATGCAAAAGTGGTGTAGGAGAGAGAAAGATGGGTTTTGATTTGAAATAGGAAAATTTATTCCATTTAAGTATTATAAAAATGAAATAAAACCTTAAAAAATAAAATTAGAACCATTCAGTAGTCCAAAATATGTAATTTTGTTCATTTTGTTTATGTTCCTTCATATTCTTTATAGCCCTAAAAACCTATAAATATCCTTGTCCAGGAGAATGTACACATATAATTCATAAAATGAGAAATTTTTTGAGTACAATATATCCCATTACATATCAATACAAAATTTAATGATCCAAATCCAAGTGTAATTACTCTTTTCTATCATTTGTCTCATCAATTAGGCCTAATTAGCCCTCCTAGGCCTAGAAAGAGAAATTTGGCCCAAATGACCACCCACACTTGTTACACTATTCAAAAGTGTTTGATTAAATTTACTTAGAATAATAAACTTATCCATACCAAATTTCATGTTTTAGAATTTCATGTAGATATGCAAACCATGAAGTGTCCATTTGAAAGCCTAAAAGCCTTTATGTGCTTGAGGGATAATTTGAGATATTTTTAAATAAATTTTCATGTTTTTATTATTCAATATGACCTTATAATACATTTATTACCCTTAAACAAATTATTCCTTTATATTCATGTCCTTCATGACACTCTCAAGCCTTCATCATTGGTGTTTTCTTACAAAATTGAGTTCTTTCACCTATTGAGTTAGTGGCCAACTTGAAGGAGCTGTGTAACTCTTTGACGGACCTTTATAATATTTCTAATGATAATTAAACCTTAATTAAGTCCCCATAAATCTCCTCAAATGTTTTCTATGTCACTCTATAGTCTACACCATCACAAACAAGCTAAAAACTAACTATTTTGCCTTATACCATATGGTACTAGACCTGTACCTATGAAAAAATACCTATAAATGGATATTAGGATAGTTGTTAGAGTCATTAGGATAATTTATAAATAAAACCATTTGATTTCAGGGAATTACAAGTCATATCTTTCAAATTAGGTTAGTTGAAGGGTTTTAGGAGGATTTATGTTCTTAACAATGGTTTATAAAGGAAAGGGGTCCTTTTCAAAAACCAATGCCAAGAATTTGTGGTAGGGGGACCTTAATAAAATATTCTATGGGAATAAGTTCCCATGAAGCTTCTCATGAAATTTTTGATCAAACCAAGATACCTCTTCAAGTTCATTCTTAAGTAAAATAGGGTTCTATGTGTTCTAACCAATTGTTCATGTAGTTATGAAGCTTAAGGACAAAACTAATGACATGAATTTATGGAATAGGAAATCCTAAAACATGTATTATAATATAAAGTTACCATTATTCTTATGTAACATGTTCTAACACCTAAAAATTTATCACTCAAGCTGGTGACTGTGTTCTTAAGGTTGAGAATGACCACTTGGAGCTAACATACCTCAAAACTCACTTTTACATTAGATAAATATTTAAAACATGTTTTAAAAAATCTATGAAATGATTCAAATTGATTTAATATAAACATTAACCTCTTAAATAGGTCTGAAACTCTGAACTTCGTCATGGAGTGTTTTACGCAAATTAGGCACATTGACCCTAGAGGTCTTAAACTGAGTCTTTCTCCTTTGAGATATATTCAATACTTTTATGGACGTATACATTGTGTTGGATTAATTTCTATTGATATAAAGTTTTTTAGTTAATTTAGTTATTCTTTTTACTTTTCTAAGTTTTGTTAATAAATTGTTGGTTCATTAGAAAGTTGGTTTTAATCTATAACCACCCGTGAAAAGCCTATAAAGCTTTTCACGTGTTTTATAAATAATTTAGAACAATATAATATTATAGTTTTGTCAAATATTTTATTTTACAATGTAATTTATCTATTTTTTGCATTGTAATCTGGGCCAATAGTGGTATCAGAGCAAGGTTGTTAAAGCATGGTGAATTCAAGGTGAATATAAGAGAGGCAAAGTGAAAAGTTGATTCACGTGGAATGAAAAGCCTCATGTGAAATCAAATTTTGGAATTTGGATAAATAGTATATGGTATGCCCTTTTTAAATTTTATCCTTTATTTTTAATATTTAGTCTAATGTTGAAATTTTTGGAAAATTATTAAAAAAAATTTAGTTTTTCAAATAATTTTACATTAGAAAGTCTAAGAAAATAGCCTATGTATGGCCATATAATTGGAGAAGCTTTTCTTGCTCCCTATTAGTACATCAAAATTCCATCTTGAGCATTCAAGATTGGATTTTTAAGCCACAAAGTGATTCAAAGTTATTTTTTCAAACCCAAAAATTTATCCAAAGGCCATTTGTATGGCTTTTCTTGTACCTAGAAGTCTATGTGAAATGTAAAAATGGATCCAAACGTCCCTCAATCCATTTGCTAAGTTTTTGGCATGTTTCTGAGCATCTGAGGATCATTTGTAAATTTAAAAATATTATATGAGTTTTTTCAAGCAATATATGTACTAGTACAACCCATATCTACATTTGTATAGCTTTTTCAATTTGTATATTTCCTATGTTTGAAAAAAATGGTTTTCATCTTCATGAAAGTTGATCTGCTCAACTATTATTTTATTCCTGAGAACCTGAAGGCCTTTTTCAATTCAAAATGCATCTGTGAGGAGAATCAAGTTGATAAATTGAATTGTACAGCCCAAAATTACTGTTGTATAGCCTCCATAAATCAAAAATCAATTTTATACAATCAAATCCTCTCATGTCAGTCTCAAACACTACCAAATAATGAAAGATTCAATATTGTATGGATTTTGTATAGCTTAAGGGAGTACCAGAAGGGTTTTATGATTGTCCAGATCAGCCATGGCATTGGAGTTCCTTAGGGAGGCATTGAAACACTATGGACAAATAAAAATTTTCATTTTTATAAAGTTTTTGATATAGTTTAATCATATTTAGGGTTTTATGGGTCTCATAACAAGATTTGGTAGATTGGACTATTACTTTGGAAAATAATTTCATGGGAAAAAATATTTTTTCTCACCCAAGTAATTTATTTTTTATTGTACTAGAGCAAAAATATCAAATTCATAGAGATTTTCCTATTTTTATAAACTTGTAAATACTCATAGAGCACTTGGATAGCTTAATTTTGTCAAGTGGTTTGAAAAGGGGATGTCAAGGGTTCAAATATTTCTTTTTGAAAGAATATTATTTTTTAAGAATATTTTGGAGGAATATTCTCTTTTGAGAATCTTTTTTGATTCATACGAATACATAAGGGTGTAAGTCATCATTCTTACAAACACTAGTTGTACATCTTCCCGTCTATGAAGTTGGTCATGTGACTAGGCTATCTTCATGGTTTTTGACATTCTAGATACATTAGAATGATCAAGTTTATGTTTTGAGGCTTCCTTATATTATTTTTATAAACAAATGTATTACAAATGATGTATCAAGGTGCATTTTTGGTAAAAACTGACACCTTTAAAATACAAGTTTTTTCCTATTTCATTATGCTTTAATTCTCAAAGAACATTTAGTCTCTCAAAAGTCCTAGGATCATTTTTAAAATGGAAGATATTTTGAAGGTAAAGGCAAAACCTTGATAGCATTCCTTACTTTTTTGCATCATGGCTAAAATTATGAGCCTCATTTCTGTCCTTGGATGCCTAATTCCTAAAAATTATAAGGAACGGTTAATGAACATGGAAAACACATTAATATTCAATGACTTGTGGGATATTGTTTAAAAAAAACCAACATTGTCCAATAAAGTCACACAACTTGTAAAATTTCACAAATGTGATAGGTGAGCTCTTATATTGTTAAAATCCACTTACAGTGCACAAGTCATAATTCATATTGAAGCTATCAAATTTGAAGCATGTAAAGCTCTAAAAGACTTGTACGATAATTAACTTGCTTGCAAGAAAATTGATCTCCTTATATAGTTACTTAACACTAAACTCACTGATGATGAAGATGTTTTAGAATATGTCACGCATTAAGAATTTGAAACAAGAATATGGCATTACTAGAAAAAAAATTGATGATGAAATACTCATTTCTATTGTTTTGAATGGTCTTAGCCCAAGCTACAATAACTTTATAGAGATGTTATAGCTTAGTGATAATATTAACAAATCTACATTTGATTTAATTTGTGAGTTTCTCACTCAACATGAGTGATAATTTTATAAGAAGAAATAAAAACCTACTAAGGATGCATCTTATACCAAAATAGGAAATCCATTGTATGAGACCAACAGGAAACACTTTTCAAATCACTTTTAGAAAGAGAAAGAGAAACACTCTCACAAGAACACTTATAGGCATACACATCATTCTAGATGTAGAGATCATTTATGCTCTTCAAAACATAGATGTCATACTCATTCTCTAAATCATGAGCATCACCATTCACATGGACACAAGCACAAACATAGGCATTCTTCTTTAGGTGGATATTCTTCCTCTATTTCTAGTGGATGTGAGACCATATGCTACAATTGAGATGGCATAAGACATATATCTATAAAATTCCCCTCCAAATGGAGCTCTTCTAGGCATTGAAAAAAGATAGAAGCACACTTTGTTGGTCACTCCAGTCATTTTAGTCATTCTTCTAGGTCTTCTTCTGATGGATGAGATGACTATGAAGTTTCATGCTTCATAGCTAATGACTATATCTTTTGAGAAAGTGACTCACCCATCTTGTGCAATTTTCTAGGATCAAGATTAATATTTGATGTAGTAGTATTTTTTGGCTTGTGTACTTTGCTTTCATAGATGTAGTGTTTCTATGATCTTTGATGTGGAGCATTTCAATGGTTTATACTCAGTTTTTTTGTTGTACAGCTTCTCACCTCTCACCTAATATGGGGAGACGATATTTCATATTAGTTTTTTGATCAATTATTGATGATGTATGGTATGAGTTAGCATTGTGTTGCTAGCATTGTTAGTTTTGAATAAAGGCTTGGGGGCGATGTTGGTGATTTTTGGGCATCAATTTGAGATGTGTCATACATAGTATAGAGGGTACTCACTTATTGGATAGATTCTATGTGAGTATCAATGTATTTTGATAGTGTGTGATCATGTTCTACTATAATGTGGGGATGATCAGAGTGTGAATCAATCTAGGATACATAGTGTACCAATTGTAGTTGCAAAAAGTCTACTTGGATGACTCATAGTTCATTGCTCTAGTTTTTTCTATACCGTTTCAATCAAGGGGGAGTTTTTTGGATTAATTTATATTGATCCAATTTTTTTATTTAAGTTAGTTAATTTTTTTACTTTGTTAAGTTTTGTTAATAAATTTTTGGTTCACAAGAAAGTTGGTTTTAATCTATAACCACCCATGAAAATCCTATAAAGCTTTTCACATGCTTTGTAAATAATTCAAAACAATAAAATATTATAGTTTTGTCAAATATTTTATTTTATAATGTAATTTATTAATTGTTTTCATTTTAATTTGGGCCAAAACATTGATCATCAACACTCCCTCTTTAATATCATGGTTCTAACTCTTAGTGAAAAAGACACTATCCTCATTTGGTTATAAGGTAGGCCCATAGGTTCTAAAGGACTGTGTCAAATAGACTATTTTATGCTCTCAATGTCTTTAAATGGAAATGGAATCCATATATTTAACCTCTCTTATATATCATTAAATATTCAACTCTAGCATTCTCCCATCATCCACTCAAACTATAATCATTGTCCATGTTCATTCTTTTTCAAGACTAGTTATAGGCCATTGACTAACTATAGGTGAATAAGCACTATTTATTTAGTTGTATTTGGATAATAAAATTAAATAAGATGTTAAAATGTCTATGACATGGATTTATAACATCCTTGTATCTCTTGAAAGAATATTAACATCTACAAACTCTTCAAACATCCTCTCTCCAGTCATAATTCCTTATGCTTTACAATAAGGTAGTTGATTATCTTTCCTTATTGACTGTATGTACACTAGAATGATTATAGATATTATTTGAGAGACCTTATACTTGAGACATTATTTTATATTATTTTAAAACTCACCAACTTTAATGAATTGACTATTCAACAAAAACTATCAACCTTATCACTGTACCCCTTCACATCTTCATGTGGTAACCAAACTCAGTTGGGCCTAAATACTGGATGTAGGTGTTATTAATGTTTCATATAGGTATGTATGGAGTTATAAAGTTAAATAGGAATTTAAATATGTATATTAAATAGACTTATAAACCTATGTCACCTTGTTAAAGCATAGGACCCCCTTACCTTTCCTTCTTACAAACTCCTTATGTTACCTAAAAAGACTGTTAATTGAGTAAAACTATATGGTTGTAGCTATATATTAGTGTTTGTACAAATTTCATGTCTTGAAAAAGTTATGGTTATCATAAAGTTCATTATCATAATTACACATCATTCTTATCATTGTCACATTACATCTATTTGGTGTTACAAGTTCACGTACATAGAAGTTTGATTGAAAACCAACCTATATATGGTTGTAGGTGGCCATTTTAGTCTTTATCTTCACTTTGATAATATTATTTTTATATTTAATGGAGAATTTTATCTCAATTATTTATACTCTATTCAAACATCATATCCCTCTTCACTATCTTCATGACCTTCAGACAAGAACTTCACATTGCATAGAGATTGTTGACTGTGTCATTAGATCATCACTGTAGGTGGGCATTTTTTACTTACTATATAGACTAAGGAGGGATGGAAGATTTATCTCAAGAGACAAAAGTGATATTAATACCCTCATTTACCATTAATGTTATAAAACTATCTTAAATAAGCATAAACTTTCCATAAGGAGGTTTGAATAGAAATGAAAACAAGAAATGATCCATTACCTTAAAAAATACAAAAATACCTTAATTTCTCTAAATAAAGGAATTTAGAATGATATTTATTCATTATATTTAGATCTCTATGAATGAATTATTCCATGGTTTTCATGATATCTTGATTTTGTTTATAATACACCAATTTATGTTCTATGAACCTTTAGTTGAGATTCTAAAAAAAATCAATACTTCTTCTGACCCCTAATCCATCATGACTATTGTAGGTAGTCATTTCTCTCTATGAAACTTGTCATCATTTCATATAATAATGATTACATGAGCATGTTAACCTAATATCTCTATGTAATTCTCACTTGATCCTATTTTATGAGTAAAATATACCAAATTAGTGTTATAATTGTGCCTACCTATTTATTATTAGTCTCAATGATCATAACCTACAAGTCTAACTAGTACATCTAGGCATAATATGACTTTTTAGGTATTTTGATCCTTATTGGTGTCATTATACATTTCAATACTTATAAAGAGTTCAACTAAACAATATCATGTACATTAAAAAACCTCCAAACCTTTTTGACTCCTTTATTCACGTCACTTTTCCTGATATTCCTCTTAACTTGCTCACCAAAGTCTGGAGATAAAGCTACATTACTAGACCTCTAAGTGATATTTTATACCTTAAGAGAGTATGGTCTCTTAAACCTCATTGAAATAACTTAAATTATTGAATTAGACCTCTCTATTCACTATTTTTTATAATCATGCAGACCTCATTGAGATACTTTTCAAGCACTAGAAACTCATTAACTATAGTTGTACCTTGTTAAAGAGATTATCTCACCAAAACCATCTCAAAGGAGATTATACTCAAGATGGAGATATAAGGTATTTTTATTGGAATTAATAGGTTTTAAATGAATCAATAATTAAATTAGGATCCCTTGAATATGAATACACCTTCCTGACAATTCAAATCATGCTCCAAAACTGATCAAATAGACCATTCACAATGACACTATAAGAAACTAGTTTTATGCCATGTGTACCTTCATATAAGGATTTACCTAATGAATAAAAATAAAGTATATTCTATTTTACCCTATAATAACCTCATTATAACTATTCTTCCCCATCGAATCTTGATGCAAAGAAATGTAGGAAAACTTGGACCTAATCTAGATGAATAGGCCATTTGGACCCCCTACACTCTTAGTGATTATTCATAAATATGGGGAATGAATATAAAAATAAATTACACTATATTGAATTTATTAGGGTCCCTATCATTTCCCAATATATTTGGACCTAACTCTCTCTCTCCTACCTGTAATGATCAAAAATTGATGGCCTTATTAAAGCTACCAGGGAGGTTGATATGGGAGAAAAGTAGGTTTTATTCATTTTAGTACCTAAAAATTCCTCCAAACCATGGATTTGACCTTGAAGTGGAAAAAATAAATAAGTAAAATAACATTATAAGAAAAAATTTAAGTGGTAGGGGTGATAATTTAACCTGTGAGGTCAAAATTATCAACATTTTGGTGACTCGACTAAGAAGCATGCTTTCTATGCTTAAGAAACATACCATTGACATATATTTTGGGATCATAAACTCAATATCACACACTAAAAAATATTAAAAAATATTATCCATGACTACAATATTCTTGACTTAAGATAATTATTCTACTCCTCAAAGACAAGAAAAGTAAAACAACAAAGCAAGGAAATTAGACTAACCAAACACATGCTAGAAAATCACTTATTTTAAAACAAAATAAAATCAAACTAATGTAATAGGATAAAACTTGGAGGAAATATAAATTGACTACAACTAACTTGAAAATAATCCTCCTCTGGGATCAAAACAAAAGTATTTTGGATCACTTCCTTCACATAATGAACAAGGATGTGAAACAATATGCTTCTTGGACTTTTGCTTCATTGAGCTCAACTTATTCATGATTTCCAATACTATTGATAGAATTTAAAATGAATCATCAACATCAAACCAATCACCAATAAATAATTATTCATCTTTTACTTCAAAATCTTTCTCATATTGCTTTCCAACTACAACCTCATCTAGGTGTTGTATTTGAGTCTATATGGCATCTTGAGTGACCTCATCCTTCTTACCATCTGTTGAAATTCCATCAATCTCTTCAAGGATATTTTAATATTAAATACAAGATGTATCATGATCTTCAATAGGTGTTTATTTATCAAACTTCTCATAATTATGCTCTCCAATAGGAAAAATATCCTTAAAAATGTGTTTAATCTCTTACAAAGACTCAATGTAAAGTTTCCAATCATATTTTGGTTCATCACTTTGATCAACCTAAATGAGATCATCTTGTATGACATCTTCATCTTTCTCAATTGGAGCTATAGGGCTATTAATAATGTCAAATGTGAAACCATGATGTGATTAAGAATCAAATTACTTAAGGTCAACTTATTACTCATATGAAACTATCTCAAATTCATTCATGACTTTATCTTGTACCATCTCATGGAGATCTTCTACATCAATACCAACTTTTTATTTCACACTTGAGGTACCATGAGGGGTATTTAGCTGAAGTTCAATCAAAACAAGATCTTAAAAATCATCAAGAGGTTCTAATAATATCTCCTCTTAATCATCTATGACCTCTTTATCATGGTCTTCAATCACCCCAAAAGGGATCTCTTGAAACAAATCAATGTCTCATTTATCTTTTGTTGTAATTTCATCAACTTCTTTGAATGTCAAATTAACTTTTCTCTCACCAAGGGGAGTACCAATCAATATTTTATATTCTTCATGCACACTTGAATTATCACACTCTTCTTGAAACTTAGTTTTATATGTACTTTCTCCATTTATCCTCCATATAAAAGGCTCCTCTTCAATAAGGGAGATGGTGGTAAGGCAATGAAAATGCTCATGATCTTACTTGGGAACCAAAGGATTACTTTTAAAAACTAACATCTTAGGAGTGGTGGAATCTTATAAGAATGCTTAAAGAGAATGTAGGTTCAGTTATCCTATGAGTGCTTCATCCTTATCAACAACAATTTTAAACTTATTATAATCTTATTGAGGTTCTATCTCATCTATAACTTCATTTCTAGCCTTCTCAACTAGGACTTCTATCTTGTCTTGAAATTCTTCTTGGATCATCCTCTAATATGGAATAACCTTAGGTTTGTGAGGAATGGGAAATGGGGATTGAATAGGCATGAGGTTTTATTTATGATTAATCTCTATAATAATCACCTCCTCCTATTTCTACCAAGACTTACCTAATTCATTCCAAGGTAGAACTTTGAAACTAGTAGGTTCACTTGGAGGTTGAATTAGCTCTTTTGGAGGCTCCATTTGAGAATGGTTAATGACTTCATTAGGAAAAATATAATAAAAAGGATGATATGGTAAACAAGAGGGTTATTTAAGAGTTATTGGAGGAGATTCATCCATAAGAATTAGCATGACATAAACAAGAATCATAGCCCAAGAAGGCCTCCAAGATGGAATAATCTTATTTTATTGAGGAAGGGAAGGTGTATTTAGAAAATAAATTAGAATACAAGAAGTTTGACCAAGGGTAGGAAGAGATGGCTGAGCTTGTTTGGGTTGGATCTCTTGATTCTCCCATCTCACAATCCTATCTATGCACTACTGGATCATGGTTCTCATTTCACACAATTCATAAGTCATAACATATTGAGTTTCTTCTCCAACTACCACCCAATTATCTATAAACATCTATATCATCTTCCTCATCTTATCTATGAGGTGAAAACATATCACATCCAACTCTTTATCCCATAATCTCATCACCTCTTCAAATTTTAGCATATTTGGCCTTAATTCCAACATGACATGGTAGGGGAAACAAAAATTTTGAAAATGGAGTATGAGGATGTGAATATGACTATTTTAAGTCTTGACAAGGATGATAAAATATAAAATTGGAGTCATAGTAATGCTAATAAGGATAATTATAAAGCTAATGACCATCATATTATTGGTAAGGTTCATCATAAGAATGATAAGGCCCATCAAATATCTGATAAGGCTCATCAATTTGCATGAAATTTCCATTTTATTTAAAGTGAGACATAAAAAAACATCAATATAATGCAATGAAGATACATTTACTTGGAAGCTGTGCCTAGGTTACTAGAATCAGATAATAGAACTTGAATATTCCATTGATGTTTTGAAAGACTCCAAAGGATAATTAGTATAAGAACAACACCAAAAATTATTTCACTAATTTTTACCTTGGTTTCATTAGGCATTCCAAAATTGTTAACTACTATACTTACACCCTTGTGAAAGTAGTTTCAAGCCTTCATAATTTGAAGTAACATGGAGATAATCCTAGGCTGTGTGTGGCCTAATGGATGGATTAAATCTCTAATTTATAATGGCTATCTCCCTTAGATGTATCAGTTAGGATATCTACTCTATACTACCAACTTATAAAGGAAAATATAAAAAGGTAAACTAAAAGGAAAACCTATCAAACTGAGGTGATACACCAATATGTGTCATCCCCTTATCTATTATGCACTAAGAAGGATTAATAGAGACATGGAACTAATTACACTTCCCAAATATATATATTAAAACATGAATGTTTCACATAGAGGCTTGGATTGATGAATTATCTAAGGAATATATTCTATAGGTCTCTTAAAGACACTAAGGAAAGCTTACACTTGCCATACATACAAGATTATTTAAGCATATTATGTAACCTATAATAATTATCTAAGACCTAAAAATAGGTAAAGAGGGAAGGAAAAAATGAAATGAATCATGTTATGTCATTGTCATTCATTCATCAACTAACCATGAAAATATAATAATCACAAGCTTTGAAGAGGTATGAACTTATTCTTATTAATTCAAAAGAGGCAAGTACAATTGTTTTTCTAAGCATTACCTTGCCACAACTCAGGCTAAGGATTATTTTCAAATGCAAAACATAGGCTTATATATAAAATGAATGAGAGAGAGAGAGAGAGAGAGAGAGGAACCATGAAACTAGGAAATATGACATTTACTTGGTCCTCATCAAATCCAATGTATCCCTCCCTTGATTATCTCTAATAAAAATTTATAAAATGGAATATGGGTTGAAATGAGACTTTTTTTGAATCTTTAAGTAGTCTTTGGCATTGATTTATGATGTTTGACCAGTTGAAGTACCTACATATTTGCTTGCACACACTATTCTTGATTGTTTGTCTTCCTTGATGAATAAATATCCTCTCTTGAAAATAGGTCATAATTTATTGATCAATTCCTTAGTTTAAACCTTACTATAATCCATTATTGAGGTCCTTCCATCTTTATTTGGTTTTTTGAAGGCTCCTTGATGATTATTCGACTTTGTTTTTTAATTAGGCATTAGAGAGAAATAAGGTTCTTTTAAGAGTCTTAGAGACCTTTTCCACATTTGAAACCTTCTTAAAAATAATTAATTACTTATTAAAACTTTATTATGTGTATGAGGGATAAACAAAAATTAATAAATCCATTTTAATAACTTTTTTTCATCCATTTAGTATTTTGATCACTTAACTCTTCCTTATGCAAAAGTGGCATAGGAGAGAGAAAGATGGGTTTTGCTTTGAAATAGGAAAGTTTTATCCATGGAATGATTATAAAAATGAAATAATACCTTAAACTAGACAATTTGAACCATTAAATAGTAAAAAATACAATTTTGCTCATTTTGCTTGCTTTCCTTCATATTCCTTGTAGCCCTAAAAATCTATAAATATCCTTGTCCAAGAGAATGTACAAATAACCTTCACAAAATGATAAATTTTTTAAGTACCATATATCCCCTTACATCTCCATAAAAATTTTAATGAGCCAAATCCAAGTGAAAGTTCTCTTTTATGTCATTTTCTCACCAATTAGGCCTAATTAGTTGTCCTAGGCCTAGAAAGAGAAATTTGGCCCAAATAACCACCCACACATGTTAAACTATCTAAAAGTGTTTGATTAAATTTACCTAGACTAAAACCTTTTCCATACAAAAATTTCATTTTTTGGAACATCATGTAGATAGGCAAACCATGAAATGGTCATTTGCAAGCCTAAATGCCTTTATATGCTTAAGGGGTAGTTTGAGATATTTATAAAGAAAGTTGCATGTTTTTATTTTTTAATGTGACCTTATAATACCTTTATGACCCTTACACAACTCATTCCTTGATATTCATATCTTTCATGTCACTCTCAAGCCTTCATCATTGGTTTTTTTCTTACAAAATTGAGTTTTTCACCTATTGAGCTAGTGGTCAACTTGCAGGATATGTGTAACTCTTTTAGGGACATTTATAACCTTTTAAATTATCATGAAACCTAAATTAAGTCCCCATAAATCTCCTTAAATGGTTTTTATGTCACTCTATAGTCTACACCCTCACAAATAAGCCAAAACTACCCATTTTTCCTTGTACCATATGGTATTATACCTACACATATGAACAAATGCCTATAAATGGAGATCAGGATAGTTTCTAGAGTTATTAGGGTAATTTAGAAATCAAACCATTTAATTGGAGGGCATTATAAGTTAAATGTTTCAAATCAGGCTAGTTAAAGGGTTTTAAGAGGGTTTATGTTCTTAACAATGGTTCATAAAGGATAGGGGTCATTTCCAAAAACCAATGCCAATAATTTGTGGTAGGGGGACCCTACTAATATATCCTATGGTAACAAGTTCCCATGAAGCTTATCATGAAATTTTTGAGCAAACCAAGATACCTCTTCAAGTTCCTTCCTAAGTAAAATAGGGTTATGTGTGTTCTAACTGATTATTTATGTATTTTTGAAGCTTAAGTACCAAACTAATGGCATGAATTTATGGAATAGTACATCCTATAACCTCAAGTTACCATTCTTCTTTTTCAACATGTTCAATCATCTAAAAATTTCTCACTCAAACTGGTGATTGTGTTATTAAAGTCAAGAATGACCATTTAGAGCTAATAGACCTAAAAACTCACTTTTACATCAGATAAATATTTTTAAAATGTTTTAAAACATCTATTAAATGATTAAATGTGATTTACTATAAGCATTGACCTCTTAAATAGGTATTAAACTCTGAAATCCATCATGGAGAGTTTTGTGCAAATCAGGCAAACTGACCCTAGAAGTCTTAAACTAAGTTTTAATCCCTTTGATATAAATTAAATACTTTTATGAAGGTCTAAACTTATCACAAAAACTCCCTATTTACTATCATGGTTCCAACTCATAGTGAAAATACACTCTCCTCACTTGGTTATACAACAAGCCCATAAGTCCCAAAAGATTATGCCTAATCTACTATGTTATTCCCTCAAGATATTAAAATGGAAATGGAATCCATCTATTGAACCCATCTCAGATCTAATTCAATCTTTAACTCAAACATTTTCCCATCATCCACTCAAACTATAATCACTATCCATGTTTATTCTTTATAAAGACTAGTTGTAGGCCATTGGCTAACTTTATGTGAATAAACATTGTTTCCTTAGTTCTAGGTTGATAATAAAATGCAATAAGACCTTAAAATGTCCATGAAATGGATTTATAACATTGTTTTATCTCTTTAAATCATATTATCATCTAAAAACTCTTCAAACATTCTCTCTCCCCTCATAATTTTGTATGCTTTGCAATAAGGCAACTGATTGTCTTTCCTTGTTGACTATATGGGCACTAGGATGACTATAGATATTATTTTAGATAAATTATAATTAAGAGTTTATTTTATATTATATTAAAACTCACCAAATTTAATTAATTGATTTTTAAACAAAAATTTTCAACCTTATCACTATACCCCTTCACATTTTCATGTGGTAACCAAACTCAATTGAGCCTAAATGATATATGTAGGTGTTCTTAATGTTTCATGTAGGTATTTATGGAGGAATAAGGTGAAATATTACATTAAATAGATATATTACATATATTTATAAACCTTTCACCTTTTGGAATCATATGACACCCTTACCTTTCCTTCTTATAAACTCCTTGTGTTACCTAGAAAAATTGCTAAGTAAAACTATATGACTGTAATTATATATTGGTGCTTATACAGATTGTATGTATTTTAAAATTCATTATTATTTTACAATTAATTATTTTACTTACACAATAATTATTATCATGTTTACATTTCATCTAATTGGTGCTATAAGAAGCCACATAGAAGTTTGATTGACAGCCAACCTATATATGGTTGTAGGTGGCCATTTTAGTCTTTCTCTTCACTTTGATAATATTATTTTGATCTTAAATTTATAAAATTATATACATTATTTATACTCTATTAAAACATAATATCCATATTCACTATCTTCAAGACCTTCAAATAATAAGCTCACATTGCATAGAGACTACTAACTATGTAAGTAGACCATGGTTATAGGTGGTTGTTTTTTACTCATTGTAGAGACTAAGGAGGGATGGGAGTTTGGTATCAAGAGAAAAAAGTGATATTAATACCCTAATTGACCCTTAATATTCAAAAATATCTTTAATAACCATCAAATTTCCATAAGGAGGTTTAAATAGCAATGAAAATAATAAATGATCCAATACCTTAAAAAAATGCAAAAATGCCTTAATTTCTTAGAATAAAAGAATTTACAATGTTATTTATTCATCATATTTATACCTATATGAATTAATTATTCCATGTTTTTCATTATGTCCTAATTTGGTTGATATGACACTAATTTATTTTCTATGAACCTTTATTTGAGCTTATAAAAAAAATCAATATTTCTTATGACCCCTACTCCATCATGACCATTGTAGGTAGTCATTTCTATCTATGACACGTATCATAATTTCACATACTAAGGCTTACATGAGTATGGTCACTTAATATATCTATGTAATTTTCACTTTATCCTCTTAGATGAGGCAAATATATCAAATTAATGTTCTCATTGTGCCTACCTTTTTTATTATCAGTCTCTATGATCATAACATATAGTTATGACTAATACATTTAGGCATAATAGGCCTTTTTGGGTCTTTTGATACTTATGAGTGTCATTATCAATTTCAAGACTTATAATGGGTGAAATTAAATAGTATCATGTGATTCAACAAACCTCACAAAATTTTTGAATCCTTTATTCATGTCACTTGTCATGATATTCCTCTTAACTTGCTTCCCAAAGTTAGGAGATAAAGTTATGCTACTAGACCTATCAGTGATCTTTTGTACCTTAAGAGAGTATGGTATATTAAACATCATTAAATTTAATTCAATTACTAAATTAAATGTCTCTAGGCACTATGATTGATAATATCATGTTGACATCATTGAGATACTTTTTAAGCACTAGAAACTCATTAAATACATATATACCTTATTAAAGAGATTATCTCACCAAAACCGTATCAAAGGATATTGTACTCAAGATGGAGATATATGATATTTTAATTTTGTTAATAAAATTTTAAATTAATTATTAATTATCTTGGGAACCCTTGAAGATGAATACACTTTCTTGACAACTCAAACCATGATCCAAAACTGATCAAATAGACCATTCACAAAAACACTATAGGAAACCAATTGTATGTCATATATAACTTCATAAAAAGATTTAACTAATGAATCCATAATTAATAGGTAAAATTTTACCCTTAAATAATCTCACTATAACCATTCTTCCCCATTGAATCTTGAAGTGAATAAATAGAGGAAAACATGGACCCTATCTGGATCAATAGGCCATTTTGACCCCCTTGTACTCTAAATGATTGTTCATAAAGATGAGGGAATGAATATAAAATAAAATTAAACTAAAATAAATTTCATTAGGTTACATATAATTTCCCAATATATTTATACCTGAATCTCTCTCTCTTTTTCTTTTATGTATTGAGAAAAACTAATGGCCTTCCTAAAGTTGCCAAAGAGGTCGATATGGGATAAATGTAGGTTTTCTTTGTTTTAACAAATTAAAATTCATCCAAAACATGGATTTGTCATTTAGGGGACAAAATTAGTTCTTAAAAATACTTTCTATCTAACAATCCTCTAAAAACATGTATGATGCCTCAAAATGGTTTGTTTTAGCATTGAAAATGTCATCATTACGTAGGATACCTAATTGAAATGTTTTAAGAAGTGTTCATAAGGATTATAAATGTTTGAATACGTAAAACATGGTTAAATTAATCTTCCTTATTATAATATATTATCATTATCTCTCAAACATACTTCAAAATCCATAACATGACCCAAAATGTAGTCAACTAGGTCACAAAGTTAGTCAAACATGTCACCAAATAGTTTGATCAATGATAAAGGATGAGATGACTTTTACATAATCCATAAGGTCTATTATGATGTTATATACTCTTCTCATCTCTTGAAATAACCTAAAACTCATCAAAAGGTAGCTAGACAAGCACATGGTCATGGTGAACATAACCTTAAAATTATCAAATCTACCTTAAAATATATTAATCAAGGTTTTAGATGACTATTTTAAGTAAATTAAAAGAACAACATACAAATCAATAGGTAAAAAATTATGACAAACAATGTTTCAAGTGGTAGGGGTGACAAGTTGACTTGTGAGGTCAAAATTATCAACAAGAACTTATCCCATGATTTTCCTAATATATGATGTATGATATGAAGAAGTTATGTATGCAATGTAAATATATGCCTTTCAAATTAATGTCTTGTATGGGTAATATTGGATAAATAAATAGATCTATCTTTTATTCTAGTGGATTTTCTACAATATTTTGAACGTACAAGATGATGGGATGATGGAGGTGGTAGTGGAGGTAATGATATTGGTGGTGAAATATGTTTTAAATGGGATATAGATCATTATAACTAAAATAAATTGATGATGTGCCACAATTAAAACAAAATATTCAAATTTATAATAAAATAAACATCTCATTCATTAAATTAAAATTGATACCAAACTATTTAAATGTAGCAAAACAATAATAGACTATGAAATAAACTACATTTTACATTAGATAAAAACTATAACATATATGTTGTACATTTTAAATCCATTACTATATAAAACTAGACTATTTTTAGAATCAAGTTTTATAAGTATATACATCAATCATCATCTTAAACTACATTTGTTTTCTCAAATTTTCTATTGTTACTCTCTTTTTAAAATGTTAGTCAATAATAAGTTATTCACCACCTTTTATATTTATATTCACTTCTATCATGGCATAATGAGGTAAAATTTGAGTTATAAAATCCTCTTTGTAATTTACACACTATGTATTTATAATTTAGAGAATCAAAATACATAAAATTATGTGTATTATTGATGAAACCATCAATATGTCAAATGTATATGGAAACACATCAATGTCTGTGCGTGTGTAGACACACACACACACACACACGCACACACACACGCACGCACACACACACACACACACACACACACACACACACACACACACACACACACACACACACACACACACACACACACACACACACACACACACACACACACACACACACACACACACACACACACACACACACACACACACACACACACACACACACACACACACACACACACACACACACACACACACACACACACACACACACACACACACACACACTTACTTCAAATGTATATATAAACCCATTAATGAGTGTGTGTACCCACCCATTAATGTGTGTGTGTACCCATTAATTCAAATGTATATATAAACCCATTAATGTGTGTGTGTACCCATTTTGTGTGTGTGTGTGTGTGTGTGTGTGTGTGTGTGTGTGTGTGTGTGTGTGTGTGTGTGTGTTTGTGTGTGTGTGTGTGTGTGTGTGTGTGTGTGTGTGTGTGTGTGTGTGTGTGTGTGTGTGTGTGTGTGTGTGTGTGTGTGTGTGTGTGTGTGTGTGTGTGTGTGTGTGTGTGTGTGTGTGTACACACACATTAGGTATCCTTTTTTTAATATATATCTAGTTTTACATTGTATTTTAATTAAAACACATGACATAAGGTCACATATGACATTTTTATATTTCCACCAAATTACACTCTACCAAACTTTATATCAAGCCATAAAAATATGATAATGACATAATTGATGCACAATAAGTAGTAGGCCCAACACTATTTTTTTATAATGTGAATATCCCAAGACCTATATAATGGATAGTTAATGCATGTATCATATAACTATGCTTCCAAAATGTAAATAATTCATAATGTGTTTGATTGGTTTATGAATTTTCCAAACCCCATAATCTCACCAAGTAGAGAAATAAGATTTATATTTTGGCAACACCTCATTATGAAGTTCCACATCATCCTTGGACTCTTCCCTATAATTTTTAATCTTAATCTTCTACTTATTTACAATAAATTTATTCAATTTTTTTGACATCCTTCAACTTATCTATATTTTAATATAACTTAATTGGATCTCTTCTTCTTCAACACTTTTTTCATTAATATTTTGTAATTTCCATATAGTATTCATATTCTTATGTAGATGATAATAATGGTGAAGAATAAAATAGTAATTTTTAGAGCTTAAAAAATATGTAACAAAAAAAATTAAATTAAGAAATAAAGACCAAAACATTGTGTTAAATACAAGATCCAACTTGACATTTTGGGCCTTAGGCTATGCCCATCCTTAAGAGATAAATTTTGTTTAAGAATAGAAGTCAATGAATCAATATAATTACATAAAATATCAACATAAACATGCCATAAATACCTAAATACAAGTTAGCTAAGGGAGGAAACTAATTTTTTTAATTTTTTAATTTTTAAAAAGTCTTAAAATAGGTTTCCATGTATTACTAAGTTTCCAACCATTATCCCTATTTAAGTTATTAGGGTACTTTTTGATCTCAATGGATTCATGAATTTTTCTTTTGAGATATCAATATTCTTTAGCTAAAACCTTAATCTCATCCATACAGGTATGATGCCCCGTATTATTTGAAAGTTTGGCTAAGGTAGATTAAGGTTATTTTGAATGTGTTTATATAGAATGACTAATTTCACCAATATAAACTTGTTGACAACTATAGGGAATAAAATAAACTCCATTGTAACATAATGGATTAGATGGGTCTTTGATCCTATCAAGCATATTCCAAATCAAATTAAGAGGAGATAATGAAACTTTAATGTGTTTTCTTTTGAGGACCTTTGCCAATTTATCTATTGTACCTTTGATATAGGGTAGAGTGATCTTTCCATATGTCTCATCATATTTAACTTTCCTATGTTGATGACTTCTCTATGTACCCTTTATTATATGTATAACATGGCCATCCTTATATCCATTTTCAATAAAGAACTTTGAGAGGTGTTCAAGATCCTAATTAAGGTGTTTTTTATCAAATATTCTAGTAACATGAGTAACTAAAGTGTTAATGACACCAATTTTTACATAGGTTAGTGATTAGAATTAACATTCAAGTATCTATCTATGTGGGTATTCTTACGATATACACAATTGGAAAGAAAACCATTATGATATTTAATAAATAAGACATATAAAAAAGGTATTTGATTATTCTCCTCAACTTCCATAGTTAATTTAATGTGATTAGATATACCATTAATAAATTTAAGGAATAAATCAAGGTTTTATCTATCATGTGGCTAATTAACATTAGTGTCATCGATAAAAATTTTCCACCATTTGGGTTTTAATGGATTTATCATAAGAGATAAATTTTCTAAGTGTTCCATGTAAATGTTAACAACCATTGGAGAGAGTGGGGAACCTCTGGCCACACCATAAATTTGTTCATAGATAGAACCTTTAAATATAAAATACGTAGATTGAAGGAAAATTTTAACAAAATTTGTAGTTTCACCATCAATAAGATTTGAAATTATGTCTAAAACCTCATTAATAGGATTTTGTTAAAAAATAAGACCACGTCAAAATTAAGCAAAGTGTCATGGGGATCAACTTTCAATAATTTTAATTTATTAACGAAGTGGGTTGAGTCTTTAATAAATGAATTACTGCCATCGATGAAATATTTGAGTTTAATAGAAAGAAAATTCACCAAATTATAAGGAGAACCTATAGTATTGATGATAGGTTGAAGTAGATTTCAAGGTTTATGATTTTTTGGTAAACCATAAATGTGAGGAATCACACTAGATTTATGAATCATCTAATGAAGATCATGTAATAGCTTGTGTGACTTCCTTCATAACCTTATTTCTCAGATCTTTGTCAAGTTTTCTATAGCTACCAGATAATTTTAAATGATTAGTCATTTTATTAACATAATCAGACTTGTTAAAAATTATAGTGGTGTTTCCTTTATCAACTCTCAAAATGGTAATGTTTAAGTAATTCCTTAGGTTCTTTAGTGATAAAATTTCATCTTTAATCATATTTGGCTTAACTCAGACATTACCGTTTTGAGAAATTTTATCACTAATGAACCTAGGGAATAACTCATAAATTACCATTTTGAGAGCTGATAGAGGAAATGCCATTGTAATTTTGAACACATATGATTATGCTAATAAAATGACTGATCATTTGAATTTATTTGGTAGGTATAGAAAACTTGACAAAGATCTAAGAAATAGGATTATGAAATAAGTCACAAAAGATGTTAAATGCTCTTCATTAGATGATTCTCTTAAAAAATGGTTGATTCTTAAATCTATTGTGATTCCTTTTATTTATGGTTTATCAAAAATTCATAAACCTAGAATTCCAATTTTACCTATCATCAATACTATAGGTTATCCTTCTTAAAATATAGAAAAATATATTTATATTAAACTCAAATATTTCATATATGGCACTAATTCATTTATTAAAGACTCAACCCACTTCGTTACTAAATTAAAATTACTAAAAGTTGATCCCCATGACACTTTGGTTAGTTTTTATGTGGTATCACTTTTTACAAAAATACCATTAAATGATGTTTTGGACATCATTGCCAATCTTAATGATGATGAAACTATAAATTTAGTTAAAATTTTCCTTCAATATATGGATTTTGTATTTAAAGGTTCTATCTATGAACATATTAATGGTATGTCCATGGGTTCCCCACTCTCTCTCTCTTGGTTGCTAATATTTACATGGAACACTTTGAAAATTTAGCTCTTATGACAACTCCATTAAAACCCAAATGGTGGAAATGTTTTATCGATGACACTAATGTTAATTGGCCACATGGTAGATAAAACCTTGATTTGTTCCTTACATTTCTTAATGGTAGATCTAATCACATACGATTCACTATGGAATTTAAGGAGAACAATCAGATACCTTTTTTAGATGTCTTACTTATCAAAGATCATAATGGTTCTCTTTCCCATCATGTTTATCATAAGAATACCCACATAGAAAAAAAACTTGCATGCTAATTCTAATCACCACCCTACACAAAAATCATGTTTATCATAAGAATACCCACATAGATTAAAAAAACATGCATGCTAATTATGATCACCACCCTACGCAAATAATTGGTGTCATTAACACTTTAGTTACTCGTGATATTATAATATCTAATAACAACCACCTTAATCAAGAGCTTGAACACCTCTCAAAGGTCTTTATTAAAAATGGATATAAGGATGGCTAATTTAGACTTATAATAAAGGGTGCACAGAGAAGTCATCAACATAAGCAAGTTGAAGATGATGAGATATATGACAAGATCACTCTACCCTATATCAAAGATATTATAAACAAATTGGCAAATATCCTCAAAATAAAACACATTAAGGTTTCATTCTCTCCTCTTAATTTAATTGGGAATATGCCTGATAGGACCAAAGACCCGTTTAAGCCATTATGTCACAATGGGGTTTATTATATTCCTTGTAATTATGGGCAAGTTTATATTGATGAAATTGGTTGTTCTATAAAAACATGGTTAAAATAACATTATGTTAATATTTCACATAATAATTTTAATAAATCTTCCTTAATAAAACATTCAAATAATACAGGGCATCATATTTGTATGGATGAGATTAGGGTTTTAGCTAAAGAAGATTACTATCTCAAAATAAAAATTCATGATCTATTGAGATCAAAAATTATCCTAATAACCTAAATAGGTATGATGGTTGGAAACTTAGAAATACATGGAAACCTATTTTAAGACTTTTTAAAAATTAAAAAAATTAGTTTCCTCCCTTGGTTGACTTGTATTTAGGTATTTATGGCAAGTTTATGTTGAGATTTTTTGTATTTATCTTGATTTATTGAATCCTATTATTAAATAAAATATATCTCCTGGGGATGGGCACAACCTGAGGCCTAAAACATCGAGTTGGCTCTTCTCTTTAACACAGTTTTTCAATCTCTATTTCATAGTTTTGATTACATAATGAACTCTCTTAATTAAATAAATATGATGATTATGATGATGATGATGATGATGATATAAAATTAAAAACATTAAATTTATCTAATTTATTTAATTATAATATTTTTAATAAAATTTTAAAATCAAAAATATGTATTGTTTCACTAAAATGCCTAAATTTCATTAATTTTAATTTATGTTTTCTTTAAATTTCTATAATTTCCCTTATTTGTTATTATTTCCCCTAATATCATTCATTTTACACTAATTTATTTAATTTTACCCAATTTATCTAATTTATAACTATTTTCTCTATTTTTATCAAATGTAGCCTAATTTAAGTAAATTTACCCTAATTTATTTAATTTTTCTAGTTTCCCATATCTTAGTCAATTTGACCCTAATGTTACTCTAATTTGTTTACATTTACTCTTGCATGTCCAATTTTTATAGTTTCCCCTATTTGTCATTATTTTAGCTAATTTTATAAAGTTTACCCTAATTTTACCCTAATTTATGAAAATTTACCATAATTTCTCCAATTTCATCAAATTTAACCCAATTACACTAATTTTAATTGTTTCATCATATTTACACTAATTACACTCTAATTAATTTAATTTTAGCTCAATTTCCCCAAATTTCACTAAGTTTTATATTTCCCTCAATTCTCTTAATTTATCCAATTTCTCCTATTTATCATGAATTTTCCTATTTTCATCAATTTAAACCTAATTTTACATTAATTCTACCTTAATTTCCCCAAGTTTCACTAATTTATATATTTTCTCTTGATTTCTCCAATTTTTCAAGTTTCTCCTATTTGTCACTAATTCCCCTGATTTCATTAATTTTACCATAGTCATATTCTAATTTATTCTATTTTATGAAGTCATGTTAGTAATTTTCCCAATTTCTCCACGTTCCCCTATATGTAAGTAATATCAATAGTTTAATAATTTTGGCCTATTTTAATTATAATTTTACCATTATTTACTAATGTTTCACCCATTTCCATAATTTTCCCTATTTATTTAATTGCCATTATTGTCTATAAATTTATCAAATTTACCCTAATCTTAATCTAATTTTTTCAAAAATTAATATAATTTCTCCAATTTTTAGGAATTTTCTTAAATTTTTCTATTGCTCACTATTTTTCTTATTTTTTTCAAGTTTTTCACAGTTTTACTCTAATTTATGATCATTTCCCCAAGTTTCACTTATGCCTTTAACATTTCCTAATTTTCCTAATTTTTCTAGTTTCTTGTATTTGTCACTAATTTCCCTAATTTTATTCTAATTCACCCAAGTTTCACTACTTGTTTGTAATTTCCCCTTTCCCACCCAATTTATAAAAAAAAAACCCTAATTTCCTCACTTATATCCCAATTTTTAGTAATTTCTCTAATTTCACCTTTCACATGATGTTGTCACTAATTTATCTCATTTTAAAAATGTGCTCCTAATTTCTCTAAGTTAATCTAATTTACAAAAAAGTTCATAATCTTATACTTATTTCCAAAATTTAACTCTAATTTCCCTACTTTTACTATGCTTTTTAGTACTTTTTTTAATTCTAAAATTTCACTTATTTACCCTAATTTTCACTTAATAATAAAACATAAAATAAAACTTATGTACTTATAAGACTAATACATTTTTTATTATAAAAATAAATGTATTGATTCTTGATTAAATTTTATATGATTAGTACTTTTTTTGTATTTTATCTTCTCACTCTCTATTCATCTTATCCAAAACTTAAAATGTCAATTGAAAAATGAAAATTATTGTTGGAAATAGATTTAATCACCCTACACATAATTCCAAGAATCAAATATTGTGTAATTTTCATCATATTGATATTTACTCCACTTTTTCATCACAATTTTGATTGAGAAAAGAAATGTTAAACCACATAATGCTAAAATGGCCTAATTAATGGAATTAAATACACAACATGTAGTATTTAAAAAACAAAATAGGTCTGATCAGCCAAAGTAGGAAGATTAGTCGTCCAAATGTGTAGGTTTACCACATCATAAGGACATTGATCTCTCCTCTCATCAAGGGGAGGTTCCCTATAGGTATGCTATATATATATATATATATATATATATATATATATATATATATATATATATATATATGTATATATATATATATATATATGTATATATATATATATATAATATCTTTGTGTGTGTGTGTGTGTGTGTATAGAAAATAATACTCAAGGGTAGTACAAACCATCCATCTCTCTTTCTTCAGAGATGATGCATGTAGATCAAAGGAGAAACTCAAGGAAAATGACAAAAAACACTCCTCTTCTTTCAGAAGTACTATTCAGCAAGCCATAAGAATACTCTAGGTAGTAATAGCAAAATGTAGCAAAGGACGTAATAACCAGCAAATATAGATGCAACACAAAGTCTCCACCTAAATTATTCAAGAGTAAGATACGAAGGACAATGAGTGCACAAAGTCTTCCCAAAGTCCTTTACATAGAAATGAAAAGAAAACACACTGAAAGGCAATTATAGGGGCACAAAGTCTCTCCACAGTTGACTCTTCAGGACACCTTTCTGACTAATTTTACTAATCCTACTTGTTGAATTAAAGGAACAAAAAATATATCAAGGAAAAAGACATAAGAATAGTTTCCCCAACAATAAACATATTATAGCACAAAGTCTAAAAAGTCACTTGCTTTCTTATTCCAATAACAAAATATGATCAACAAACTGAGCTCAAAGTCTTAGAAGTGCCTTTTAATTTAGGTAGAGTTTCATTCTGATTGTCAAAAAAGAGATCTATTTACAATAGAAGAGAGTCCCTTATATAGCCTCTTCAAGAAGGACTTGAGAATAGTAACACATCATGTTGCATTGGAATCTGTTAAGAAGACAGGCTGGAACTTAGGGACGTTTACCCATTTGATTTTATCAATGCAGAGAAACAAGTCACACTATTGAAAGTTTACAACTTTTAATGACCACTTGGTGATCTGATCCTACCTTCATCATTCCTCCTTTTTTGGTTAATTGAATCAGGTCTTGGATTCAATTTTTTGTTATGTTCTTTCCTCACTTTCTGCTAGTCTATGAGTGCATTCGAGTCTATAGATTCAAAGGATCAATGGCTAGTTCAATGTGTTGAATTTGACATCTTCGGGAGCATCACCCCTTGGTCCTTCTTCAGCTTTTCTATTTGGCACTTTCTTGGAAAGAATATTCCCTTTCAAGCCTTAATAAATGATCCATTTTGGGTCAAGAAGAGCTCCCCACAAGGTATCTACCCTTTGGGTGGTCTTTGAATAGCCTTCAGGCTTCTTGTTTTACATCTTCCCAAAGGGAAGGTGACCCTTCAGCTTCAGGGAAGTGTCCTTCTATTTGGCAGCTGGGAGTCCCCCATAAGGGCACCTACCCTTTGGGGTCCTTTGGCAGCCTTTCACGGGTTTGTTGGAGGCATTTTCCCTAGACAAATTCCCAAAGACAAAAAGTCTGTGGAAATTTCCTACGAACAAAAAGGTCACGGAAAATGTTCCTATCACCTTTGCCTTGGTTATTTCTTCAGGCTTTCTACCTACAACTTCTCCAAATTATTTTAGGCTTTTTGTCTAAAGGAATTTCTTTGAACAAATTTTTTGAAGGAATTGCTTCTTGCTTTAGTCTTTTTCAAATGCCTTAAATAGAAATCTGAAAGAATTTACCTTTTGAGGCTTCTTTGAAAATGACCCTTTCAAAGGGTACTTTTGTCATCCAAGTACCCTCTGTAAAGGCACTTTGTCCTTCGAGAGGCTCTTTGAACATTTTCATTTGAACTACTCCTTTGAACCATCTGAGTGAACCGCTCCATTGAACCATGGCAATGAATCGCTTGGTTAAACCAAATGTTGAACCAAGCCGATGAACCAAGCTTTGTACTAAGTCATTGAACCATTTGTTTGAACCAACTGTTGAACCAAGTTTTGGTTTAAAAATTCAAATGAAGCCTTTAAACCATGTGGTTGAACCCGTGTTTGAACCAAAAGATGTTGAACCAACCATTGAACCAAGCTTTGGTTCAACGGTTCAAACAAAGACTTGAACCAATTGACGAACCATTTGATTGAACCAAAGGATGAACCAAAACATTGAAACAAAGTAGATGAACCAATTGAACCAAAAGCATTGAACCAATTGAACCAAAAGCGTTGAATCGATTGAACCGAAAGCATTGAATCAATTGAGCTAAAAGCGCTAAACCAATCCTATAGAGTATGTAGAAATCAACCTGTAAAGCCCATTGAACTTGCCCTGTAGAGTCCATAGATTTTCTCTTCCTACTGAGTCTATAGATTTATCTTCCTACAGAGTCCATAGATTTAAGCCTACAGAGTCTGTAGATTTAAGCCTACAGAGTCCATAGATTTAAGCCTACAAAGTCTGTAGATTTATGAGAAGCTTGAAAAATTGAGGAATTTGAATGTCCAGGACAAATTTTGAAAAGGGAAGAGACAATTTTGGTCTGTAGGAAAAAAATAGTTCAAATGTTGTCCCAATAATGAGTGATATTTTTGGGGGATAATAGCTGGCTCTAGTTGGGGAACTTCTGTCAATTGTAAAAAGAATTGAAAGGAGTAGAATCTAGAATCTCCAGTATCTTCATGTGTACCATTGGGTTACAGAGTCATGCTACCCAAAAATGAAAGGCATCAAAAATGGAAACAAACAAAACAAAACAAAATTAAAAACTATATAAATATACATATATACAGATGTAATGATCTGATACTTCAAGAGTTGAAGTGTTTTAGACGCTGCCCATTGTGAGGTAGTGAAAATAGTGCTCTATTCTGATAAACCAGCAAGAAGACATTTTGCCTCCAGAATTGGTGATGGGTGAATGGAGTTCTCCACCAAGAAACCAATTTTTTGTGTCTTCCTCTTGGTCTTTTCTTCTTCTTACTCCATGGCAAAATGTGGTCTTCAAACTGAAAACCATAACTCCTTGCTCTCCCTATGAAGGGTTCTTTTGCCTGATTTTGATTTGTAGTAACATGGTCCAATATCATAACTAGTTGTTCTTTTGGCTCAGTCTAGCATATGATTGGATTGTCCATATCAAACTCTTGACAAATTATCATCTTAGCATCTCCTTTGATGTGAAGAAGTTTGATTTCTTCATCTTGAGCAATATTTAATCTGAGCAACAGAGATTTGCATCCAGCTGTGTTGTTGGTGTTGCTAACTTGCAAATTGCATGAAGGAAGAACATCTCCTTGAGGAGATATCAACATAGTCCCAACTCCATCATTGGTGGAAAAATTGCTGCCATTGGATTTCAAGATCAAAGCATCATCAAAAGATGATCTCCTATCAGATTTCTCTTCATTAGAGATGGAAGATCTTTCCTTACTTGTACTATTCTTTACCAATTATCTTGAAGTCTTATTTGAATCAATTCTTGGATTGTCAGCTATAGGACTTTCATCTATAGAAACATGAACATCCTCTATGGTAAATAAATAATTACCCCTGCCTGAAGACTCAAACATAATTTGTGCTACAGGAGATGATGTTTGGGTGACCATGTATTTTGCCTCCTTTTCAGGGAGAAATCTCTTAATTACACCTTGGATAGGGATCCTTGCTTCAGACAGGTCCATGCTTAGTTCTCCTCCTACATCCTTGAAAAAATTTCATCCAAGCAAAATGCCATAGGATGCTAGGACATCAGTTACCAAGATAGTCATCTTGATTCTCTTATTTAGAAAGGCTGCAAATGCAAATTGGGCATCTTTGATTTGCCCTAGCAGTGGTACTTGATTATTCTCCATGGAGAAACATCTCCCAAATGTCTTGGTTAGTGTGAGACCCAGAGACTCAGCTACTTTAGTAGGCATGACATTGTCAGATGCCTCAGAATCAATGATGTAATTGTTGAGCTGATAACCATTTATTAATAGGGAAACATAGAAAGGTTCTATTTTCCCAGGGGCAGCTGGAGGAGTAATGACAAGATTATTTGGAATAGGTGTGTTCTTTGGAGAATCAGGAGTTACCTTTTTAGTTTTTTGTCTTGCAGGGATGATTTAGCTCTTGACAGATTGGATCAACTTATCTAATTGATCAAGATTGGACTACAAATATTCGAATTCAGACATTTTTATTTTTGTCTTTTTGACATGATTGATTATGTCAAATGGCTGAATTGAGCTAGGTATAGAGAAAGTTACTTCAACCTTCTGAGTTTTAGGAGGGATGGGAGGTGGGCTAGTTTGTAAATTTGAAGTAGAAGGTGAAGGTGAAATTGATGTACTTACATTTTGGGTGATCACCAGATCCTTTGACTAAAAAGGAAGAGGGGTTCCATGCTTAACAATCATAATTTTTGGTTGAGGTTGCTCCTCTATCTTCCCTTTATCAGCTTGTTGGACTAATTAGTTTTTGGACCTAGTAAACACTACATATGATCCATCAATAGCTTCTCGTTTGCTTCTGGGTTCATCCTAGTAGTTTAAGAAACCAATGTGGGAGTCACCAACTAATTTTTCTTGATTGTATTCAAGAAGATCAACATCATTTTCTTGATTTAATTCAGGCTGGAAAGAGAATTCTAATTCTAATTCAAGATATCCCATTGCTGAATTGGTTGGAGGAGCTTTAAGGGCAAGTTTCCCTTGTGGGGGAGGAAGGTGATTCTATTGCCCTTGATTCCTAGCAACATTGCCCTAATATGACTGATTTGGGAATGTCCTTGTCATATCTCTATATGAAGGAACATAAGACATTCCTTGTGCCATTTTCTTTTTCAAGGCTAGCACTTCATTTGCCAGTTTTTGCACCATTGGATTAGTGGTGCCTGTAGATGCATATTCAGAAGATGATGAAGATCTATTTTTGTTTGGATCTCTTCTTATCTTCCCTACTAAGATGAGATCATCTTCTACCTCAATGGCTAAAAGTTGATCTGTAGCAAGATCTATTTGACCAGCACGTCTTAAGAGAAAACTTACTTTAGGTAACTGAGAATTAATGAAAAAGAATTTGAGATTCTCAGCTGTAGGTTGAGAAATTATAGGAATTCTATTTCTCAATTTGTCAAATTTGGCTAAGAAGTCTCTCATAGGTTCATAAGGCTCTTTCTTCATCTGTGTAAGTTGAGCCAGAAGTGCATGTGCATCTTCTACAAGTTTGAATCTAGCTTCAAACTTATCTTTGAGAGTATTCCAATTAGTCATTAACCGAGCCTGTAAATGATAAAACCAATCTACAACAGCACCTTGTAATGTCTCCATAAAAATCTTGACTACTACATCTTCAAATTCTACTCTGATGACTCCACAAGCTATGCTAAAGGCTGTAATGTGCTCATCAGGATGAACTTTCCCATCACCATAGAATTTATGGAAATTCTTCCTTAAACTGCATGAAATCTCATGTAGAGGTGGAGTAAGATTGAGAGGACCAAAAGCATTACCCCAGGGGCCTTGAACTACCATTGTAGGATTATGAAAAGGAGGGATAAAAAATATCAGAGGGGTAATTATTGGCAAAGCTTTATCAATAGTAGAAGTAGATACTTCATTTGGCAATGGAGATCTGACTTTAGTAGGAGGAAAGCTCTTGGTTCATTGGAGACAAGATGGTAAAGGAAACAGATCAAAATCACTTTGTTATACCAACTCGAATATAGGGTCAATGATACCTTTAGCCCTTTGGCTTCGTGTATACCTTGAATCTACCAGATTGTGAAACAAAAATGGAAAAGAAATGACCTTGATTTAGTTAAAGCTTAAGGCTTTAAATTGTGCATTATTTATTGATTAGTGTGGAGGTGAATGGATAGATTATAAATAGATAATGGGTATATTCCCTAACAGAGTCACTAAAAACTGTTGGTTGAATATTTTGTTTATCAACACACTAATAAATAAAATAGGTCTGATCAGCCAAAGTAGGAAGATTAGTAATCCAAACATGTAGGTTTACCACATCAGAAGGACACTGATCTCTCCTCTCATCAAGGGGAGGTTCCCTATAGGTATGTTATATATATAAACAAAAAATAATACTCAAGGGTTGTACAAACCATCCATCTCTCTTTCTTCAGAGATGATGCATGCAGATCAAAGGAAAAACTCAAGGAAAATGACATAAAGCACTCATCTTCTTTTATAAGTACTATTCAGCAAGCCGCAAGAATACTCCAGGTAGTAACAACAAAATGTAGCAAAGGACATAATAACCAGCAAATCTAGATGTAGCACAAAGTCTCCACCTAAATTGTTCAAGAGTAAGATACGAAGGACAATGAAGGCACAAAGTCTTCCCAAAGTCCTTTACATAGAAATGAAAATAAAACACACTAAAATGCAATTATGGGGGCACAAAGTCTCTCCACAGTTGACTCTTCAGGACACCTTCCTGACTAATTTCACTAATCCTGCTTGTTGAATTAAAGGAACAAAAAATATATCAAGGAAAAAGAAATAAGAATATTTTCCCCAACAACAAAGATACTACAACACAAAGTTTGAAAAGTCACTTACTTTCTTATTCCAATAACAAAATATGATCAACAAATTGAGCTCAAAGTCTCAGAAGTGCCTTTCAATTTGGGCAGAGTTTCATTCTGATTGTCAAAAAAGAGATCCATTAACAATAGAAGAGAGTCCCTTATATAGCCTCTTCAAGAAAGACTCAAGAATAGTAACACATCATGTTTCATTGGAATTTGTTAAGGAGATAGGCTGGAACTTAGGGGCATTTACCCATTTGATTTTATCAATGCAGAGAAACAAGTCATGCTATTGAAAGTTTGCAACTTTCAATGTCCACCTGGCAATCTGATCTTACCTTCATCATTCCTCCTTTTCTGGTTAATTGAATCAGGTCCTAGATTTAATTTGCTTTTCTATTCTTTCCTCACTTTCTACTAGTCTGTGAGTGCATTCAGGTCTGTAGATTCAAAGGATCAATGACTAGTTTGCTATGTTGAATTTGACGTCTTCGGGCACGTCACCCCTTGGTCCTTCTTCAGGTTTTTTTTTTGGCACTTTCTTGGAAATAATCTACCCTTTTGAGCCTTAATAAATGATCTATTTTAGGTCGAGAAGAGCTTCCCGCAAGGTATTTGACCTTTGGGCGGTCTTTAAATGGCCTTTAGGCTTCTTGTTTTACATCTTCCCGAAGGGAAGGTGACCCTTCAGCTTCAGGGAAGTGTCCTTCTATTCGGTATTCGGGAGTCCCTCACAAGGGCACATGCCCTTTAGGGTCCTTCAGTGGCCTTTCACAGGTTTCCTACAGGCATTTTCCCATGACAAATTCCCACAGACAAAAAGTCCATGGAAATTTCCTGCAGATAAATTGTCCACAAAAAATGTTCCTATCACCTTTGCCTTGGTTATTTCTTTGGGCTTTCTGCCCATAGCTTCTCCAAATTCTTTCGAGCTTTTTGTTCGAAGGAATTTCTTCGAACAAAAAGTTCAAAGGAATTATTTCTTGCCTTAGTATTTTTCAAATGCCTTAAACAGAAATTTGAAAGAATTTACCTTTTGAGGCTTCTTTGAAAATGACCCTTCTGAAGGGTACCTTTGTCATCCAAGTGCCCTCCACAAGGGCACTTTGTCCTTTGGGAGGATCTTTAAACTTTTTCATTTGAACTGCTCCTTTGAACCATCTAAGTGAATCGCTCTATTGAACCACTTCATTGAACCACAGCAATGAACCGCTTGGTTGAACCAAATGTTGAACCAAGATGATGAACCAAGATTTGAACTAAGTCATTGAACCATTTGTTTGAACCAATCATTGAACCAATTTTTGGTTCAACAGTTCAAACAAAGCCTTTAAACCATGTGTTTGAACCCATCTTTGAACCAAAAGATGTTGAACCAACTGTTGAACCAATATTTGGTTCAGTGGTTCAAAAAAAGCCTTAAACTGATTGACAAACCATTTGATTGAACCAAAGGATGAAACAAAGTAGACAAACTAATTGAACTGAAAGCATTGAACTGATTGAACTAAAAGTGTTAAACTGATTGAACTGAAAGCATTAAACCGATTAAACTAAAAGCGTTGAACCGATCCTGTAGAGTCTGTAGAAATCAAGTCTACAGAAATCAACCTATAAAGCCCATTGAACTTGGCTTGCAAAGTCTGTAGATTTTCTCTTCTTGCTGAGTTCATAGATTTCTCTTCCTTTAGAGTCCATAGATTTAAGCCTACAGAGTCTATATATTTAAGCCTGCAGAGTTCATAGATTTAACCCTGTAAAGTCTATAGATTTCTGAGAAGCTTGAAAAACTAAGGAATTTTGAATGTCCAAGACAAATTTTGAAAAGGGAAGAGACAATTTTGGTCTGTAGGACCAAAATAGTTCAAATTTTGTCCCAATAATGAGTGATATTTTTGGGGGACAACACATCATATTGATATTTACTCCACTTTTTCATCACAATTTTGATTGAGCAAAGAAATGTTAAACCACATAATGCTAAAATGGCCTAATTAATGGAATTAAATACACAACATGTAGTATTTTATGATACAATCATCACTTTTTTAATAATTTATGATGAAATTATTCTCATGTCACATACACCTACAAACTTACAAAGACATCTTGATAGTTTGAGATTATTTTGTGATACTCATGGTTTACAAGTGAAATTTATTTAAAAAAATGTCATAATTTAAAACACAACTAAGCAAAAATATTAGGAAACTAATATAATTTATAAATATTTCTTATATGAGTGGTTTTCCATTATACTTACCTAGGTGTTCCTATTAAAATATATCATTTTATTATATGGATGGTAGAAGAGGTATTTTTTAATGGGTATGTTGTATTTGGTATACTTGAGAGGCAATGTTTCCATATTTAGTTTTATAATGTTAGCTTTTTTTAATTCTCAAATAATTTTATATGGATTAATATGTACTTATAATATAAATTACAAATAAGGATGGGTTAAGTACTTCACAATAAATAAGTCTTCTTGCTTTATTTTCTCATGTTTCCATTTTTTCTTCTCCTAAGTCCCCCTATTATGAAAATATGTTAAGAAATTAACCAAAAATTATATAATAACATTGAAAAACACAAATCAAAATAATGATTTATGAAGAAATATTACCTTAGATGTGAATCAATCCACAAATGTGAGACAAAGGTGACAAGTTGGGAAAATATTGTATGGAGAAAAACCCCACACTAGTATTGAAAGCTTTCGACAATAATCTCCAATTATAATAACATGAAGAAGCTAGGATAATAATGGACTTAGGCAAAGATATAATCAGAGATGTAAGATAAAGATTAGATCAACAATATTATTGTTAGAGTGTAGTTCAACTATTGAATAAATTTAAATGAGATATCTTTATAAATAGCTAAGAGAGGAAAGGAGTTACAAGTCCAAGCTCCATCATGTTTTAAATTTGTCCCTAATCTTCATACAATTGGGAAGGATGTGTATGCCATGTGATGGGAGAGTGGCTACATTTAATTAACTCTAAATCCAACAAGTGGACTAGAGAGGTAAGTGACACATCATAAGGCTAGTATAAAGCACATTTATAAATACAATAAATTCACACACACATAAGACATAAGATAATCTTATAAACCTATAGGAAAGACCCAAGTTAAGGTAAATTCTCTAACACTCCCTCTTTATCTTAAATTTGGGTTTAAAAAAGTGGATATAACCTTTTAAAAATAAAAAAAGGAGTTGAAAATACATAATACTCCCCCTTAATAGAAACTTACTTCAAAAGGAACAACAATAGTTTGAGAAATAAATAATAGAAACTACTAGAAAAAGTTGAAAGGAATAATGTGTGATCATAAATAATCTCCACGAATCCTCCTTGGAAAATTTACTCAATCCATAATAGAATAAAGACCAACCAAAAAAAGATAAATTATTCACATAGCCCTATAAAATAAACAAGATAACACCAATATTTAAAGTTGAGTAACTAATATTCCAAAAAAATAATCTACATACATAATGTAATAAAAATAGATGTATAACTAGGTAAATTTGAACTAAAATACAACTTATATAATAAAGTTTGAAACTTGTACAAAAAAATTTAGTCCAAAATATCTCTAAATAAAGCATATTTCCTTTGCAACAAAAATTAAGTAATACATAATAGAGTGTGAATTTAATTAAAATAGAGACAAATAAGATGTGGTACTTGAAAAATATGTTACACATGAATTATTAGAATAATTATCACAAGAGGACATATCAATTCTCTATAACATTCATTTTATTTAAGAATCCAAATAATTATATCCTTAAAGGTAGGAGATTTAGTTGTTCTCTAACAATGCAAAGTGTCATGTGTAAATTTACCACAAAATTATTGGGGATGAAATTTCTAACATTTAGATATACAATGCCCATGTTTTCCACAATGCATATAAGGTTTATTTTCTTAACCAAAGGATGAATTTTAGAAGCAATGTAATGAAAATAAGTTGCATTATAAGTCCTATGATGAGGAGGACAATAAGATGGTCAAATTTTCATTATAATGATTTGAAGAATTATAGACAAGACATTAATAGTTTGCATTTGATTTAGGAAAAATAGGTTTGAGAATATTATCTTCAGACTTACCAAGCTCAACACCCAAAAAGCCCATAGAGTCCATGATTTTGAAATCAGGGTTGGTATAAGGAGTGTGTACATGAGTTTAAGTTTGTGTAGAATAAAAATGATATTCATCATCATTAGATCTATTAACATTATCAAAATAAATAAATTTATCAGTTAACACATCAAACCATGATTTCATGTTTTCTAGTTTGTCATAAAAAGTATCATAAAAAACATGAACAAATTTAAATAAATTAAAAATGGTATAATTTTGACATCTTATTTCTTGTTTAAGAGTAATAATTTAATCATTTTTAATACAAATTTGACACGAACCATATTGAAATTCTATAGAAATCATTAATGTGAATGCCATGTAGGATGCAAATTTGAAATACAATTAATGCCAACACCAAAGATGATTATCAATTTTTGGATATATAATCCTTATAAAAAATAACCAATAATTTTTTTAAAAAAATTGATCTTACACAAACTTTATCAATTAATTTTTAATTGTAAAACCATACCAAAAACATTAAAAATGATTTTTATCAATTTAAATTTCTTTAAAAAAAATCAATTTAAATAAGCATTTAGAGTTCTATAAATGAAAATATTTGAAATTAAGTCCTCAAAAGAAAAAAAATAAAGTGACATATGACCATTTTATTTTATCGATTATTTTTTACTTTGAGGGACAAATGAAAGCAAAATATCTTTTTTGTTTGGATAGTCAAAATTTTCACTTCACTAGGAATGAAGGACATTTGTTTTGATTTTAAAAAGTTATACTTTTTTTATATTTGAAATTAATACGAATAAGGAAACTTATTAAAAAATAAAACTCGTGTATTAAAATGGATTCCTTAAGACAAATATTAATAGAAATAATAATATATCAAACTTAAACTATGCTTTAAATTATAATTTTCTTAACCAAATAAAAGCATAATTTTTATTTTGTGAGATTAAAAAGCATGAAATAAGATTGCATAAGGGAATTAAACCCCTAATAAAGAATATAAAAATTAAGTGCCTACCAAATGAAAGTAACCAATCATAATAAGAAACATATAAAATAAGGCATACATCCTAAGGACAATAATGATGCTATTTAGATTTACTTTTCACACATTTAAGAATAAATGAAATTATAGTATTTAGTCAAAAAAGAGTAAATATAATTTGACAAAACTAAAGCTTCCAGCTCAATGTATCCTATAATAAATTTGAGAAAAAAATTCCTAAGGTAATAAAAATGAGATGCCACTCACTTAAACCAGAATGTAGACTTAGATAAAACAAAAAGTTTTCCTCTATTGAATGCCACATCCAAACTAATAATGGACTGACATAATAATCATGCCAAATAAAATTGATAGAAATCAAAAAAATAAGTCAATTATGGAGTTAATCTTGAATATATGCTCAAATATCATGCAGAAGTTAGAATGGAAAACCAGAGCATAAAAGCCAAAAAAAATTAGAACTCTAGACAAGTTAAAAATAAAAACTAGAGTTAATGAGGATCAGGTAGGCACCAAAGATATATAAATCTAAGTTATGCTTTAACAAATAAACTATGTTATAATTATAGACATAATAATAATGAAGAATGAGGTAAATAAAAGTTATTTTACTGAATCTTAAACAAAATCGAACCTTATAAGAAAGTACTAATAAATAAATATTAGTGGAGACTACCACTTTTACCTATAGATTGTGTAAGATAGTAGTGTAGAGAGAGGTGCTATAGTTGTAAAAATATGTAGACCCATAAAAATCACCAAAAAACTCAATTTAGAAAGAAAAATTTAATACTATTGTATTAAAATCCAAAATAAAAACACCAAGAGCTGAGATAAAATTCTAGAAATGTCAAAATAATGATGCATAACTAGGATATAACCATGATTTATTTAGTATACAATAATAAAAATTGTTAGATGTATTTAATTAACAAATAAAAATATAAGAAACTAATAAAATTACTCCTTTTTCCTTTCTCAAACTTTGAATAAACTCAACATGCAATGTTAATAGAAATTTGTAACAAAGAGATTAAAAGGGGTAAATGGAGATGAATTTGAAAAAACTTCCAAGATTACTCTGAGAAAGGCCTAAAAACACTCATGATCAATGTTAAAATGACTAAAGATCTCTTATATCATATTACTAAATTAACTAATATCACTATAATAATGTTAAAACCCATAAAACAAAAGAATGCAAAATGAAGTAATATTACCTCAAGACTAAATCAAACCACAAATGTGAAAGTAAGGTGATAAGTGGGGAAATTGTATTATTGATAGAAACCTTACCCTAGTATTAAAATAATGAAACAATAATATCCCATTACAATTGCATGAAGAAGCTAGGAGAAGAATGGCCTTAGATCAAGAGAGCATCAAGGATGAAAGAGGAAGGATAGATCAACAAGAGTGTGTGCAAGTGTAGAAGTAAGTGTTAAATAAATTGAAACTAAAGTTATTTATAAATAACAAAGAGAGAAAATAATTTATAAGTGCATTCTCTATCATGTGTTCCATGTGTCCCTAATCTTCTTATAAGTGAGGAGGATGTGTGTTATATGTGGGGGGAGAGGAGTTTAATATAAGTAACTCTAAATCTAATAAGTGGAATAGAGAGGTGAGTGAAACCTCATAAGGCTAGGATAAAGTGAATTTATAAATGAAAAAAATTCACATACACATAAGACTTAGGATAAGCCTATAATCTTATAGGAGGGACCTAAATTAAGGTTAATTCTCTAACAAATACCACCAAAAATAATGTCTCAATATCATTGAAAATCATCGTCACCACCCATGATTCCTTTAGTGGTCATTACTCCTCCCATTTCATTAATATCTACCACCATTGCAATCCCTTAATCTCCTACTCCACCTTTTATAAGGCCAACCCCTACTATTGTTAAACCACCAATTACCTCTAAAATAAAGCCTAAGACTCCTCGTATCTCACCCAAAAAGGTGGAAATAAAAAGGAAACAAGAAAAAAATCCCAAGTAAAGGGATGATATAATAAATGGTAAATAAATATTATACCTTGTTCAAATTTATGATAGTGAAGAAGAAGATACAAGATGTGCAATTGAAGAAGAATGGGTGTCCAAGAAAGACACTGAGTAAATAGAGTCATTTGATGAGACAACTAAAACATAGGAATATGATGAATGGATGACTAAAGAGAGTACTCAAATTGGAAGAACTAGGATATTAAATGAATATTAGGAGGTTGACCAAGGTGATGCTAGATTAGTGGCCACTGAAGTATTGTTAGATGGAGAAGGAGATGTAGAATGGGATACAGAATTAAATTTTAATCCTCAACATAAGGGCCATCATAAATTACACTACCATGCCATCCATCTTAGGATATAATGGTTATAATTGTAATAATGATTTCCCTAGATATACCATCAAATAATGAGTACAACAATCCCTCATTCTTTGATAACTTTCACAATTTATGTTGTTATAATTGGTGTGGTAGATATTATTCATTATGTGCATTTTTTGAGCCAAACAAATAAAACTCAAGTAGTTACACTAGAAAATTTATCCACTATAGCCCATTTTTACACTATGGGTCTTCTTAATACAATTATTATTAATGTGGTTGCATATACATCAGTCACATATTACTTGAAAAATCTACTTAGTACACTAAAAACCTATTTATTATAATAGAATCAGTTTTTTAGTTCCACAAAACATTAGTGGGAGTACATTTTTAAAACATGGTGTCCTCTTCCATTTTTTTTAAATAGGACACACCCCTTAGTTTTCCACATTATTAAGAATTACCATTGGACAAGTTGTTTAGGTATATTCCCCTATGGTTTTAATGCATAAGGTAGATGGGAAGACTAAATATATCATTGATACACCAACACAAAATCAGGTCACTAGATTGAGGAAGGTTATACCTCCTTTACCTACATTAGGAACATCTTCCCCCATAGTGATTATTCCTTTATGGTAGTTTCCTTATTATATTCCTATTGTTACAAGGAAATAAGATTAGTAGGTTGCATTAAACATTACCTCATGGATTAAGTAGTTGTAATAAGAGGAAGTAAGAAGGCAAGACCTAGTAATTGTTGAACAAACAACAATCAAATTTAATTTTGATAGATAAATTAATACCTTAAGGAAGATTAAAATAAATATTATGGTTGTATAAGGAGCACAAGGTGAGTTATAACAAAGAGAAGATATATTATCTCTAGCAAAAAGAAGAAAATCAAATCCCTCAGACCTAGATAGATATAAGAAGGATCCTTATAGCTTTGTGAATGCTATCAGAGAGGTAATAAAAAAATTGTTCACAAACAATGACCAATATATTAAGAGGTCACTAGATGGAGCATGATTCAGGATCCTAAGGAGGTAATAGATAACTTACAAGGGAAACTAAAAATATATATGACACCATTCATTTAATAAAGTTTGCAAAAGCTACATCCCATCCTAAGTGTGGTGAGATAATTCAATTATTCAATAAAATTAATTATATATATATGATGATTATTAATCTAAGTAATAATAAATAAAGTATATGTTCATTTAAACCCAATAAAAATAATAGAAGTTGTGTGGGACTAGAACTAAATCACTATAATTAGGGATGACTTGCTTTACTACCATCAAGAAATGAAAACTCTAGTGTAATATTTATGAATCAAGAGAGAGAAGAATCATCCATTTTTAAATATATGAGAGTAACAAAGATTATCACTCCTCTTAGGAAAATTCCATATTTTATAATCTCATTCTAACTACAACTGATAACATTCAAGATGAAATTGGAGGAATAGTCTATAAAACCAATGAGGAGATTATGAAATTAATTATTTTTTATAGGGATAGAACTATAGTAATTAAAAAAGTTCATGTGGAGGTCAAAGACACATTATTAACACATAAGAAGTTGATGGACAAGCTCCCATAGTTGTTCAAAATGTATTTTATTTAGCTTAAAACTATTGAGATTGACTTCTAGGCTAGACATGCATTATATTTACAAATGTATGTAGCAAAGAAATCAACTTCTACAATAGGGGCACCACTAGCATTTTCTCAAGGTCCTTATCCTCTAAGTAATACACTAGTGTAGATGTAGATATGGATAACACATGTGTCACTTATAATACTTACTTCTTTAACTACATCAATTGAACTTTTTGGTGTATCTACAATGATAATATTTGTCCCATTTGTAGCTCAAGTTATTAAAAAAAATTATCCACTTCAATTTATATAACTATGACCACATCATTTTATTCTTCCAACAGTTCCACATCACCACCCCCTTAAATATTTATGCATTTTTTTGGCTTGGCTAAGTTCAAACTGTTAGTTCCTAATTTAATTCACACACACACACACACACACACACACACACACACACACACACACACACACACACACACACACACACACACACACACACACACACACACACACACACACACACACACACACACACACACACACACACACACACACACACACACACACACACACACACACACATTGTATTTATCCAAATAATTTTATTTTGGGTAAACACCATTGTATATGCATGATTTGTATGAAAAATAACAAATAATTTCATTTTTGGACATGTAATTTTAGGCTTTACTTGAGATATGAATCACCCCATCCGAAGCTTATATATACTTGTATCCTTTTGATCCCAAAGGGAGGAAAATTTTGGCTATTGAGATTAATAGGAAATTCTATGGATTATTTTATAGTTATTCATGATGTAAAATATAATTCTTCTCCAAATCCATGGATTTCTTAAGAAGTTATGTCATCTAGGTATCTTAGTCTTCTAGTTTTACATGAATTATCTTTTCAATATAGTTATTCATATTATGTTATTTATAATATGACTTCCTTGTGTTTTAATCATATCCCCCTTGTAGATGTGCAAACACAATCTTAAAAACATGTCATCCTTTTAATATATATTCTTATGTTTATTATATTCTTGTTTCCTTGGACTCCTAACTATGTTTGACTTATAGTGCGCTTACAACAGTCCAACCTGTAATTCAAGTGCTAGATTAGAAAGGTTTCATTTCATTAGGTCCAAAGGCCTCCTTTTTTAACTTAACTTTCCCTCCTTTTAAATTTATTTTATTCCTACCCACATTAGGTTAAATAAATAATTAATCCACCCATATCAAGTAGGTTTAGATTCATCCATATCCAAACTCATCCATGGTAAACAAACTACTTCATTCACAATTATTTCATAAATAGGTTGTTTATAAAACTCAATACCTTGTAACTCATGAATTGGAGTGTATCTTCATTCATAAATCATAAAATGTTAGAGATGCCTCATAAGATTACCTAATGTGCATAAAACCACATCAACATAAATTTATATATCACTAGAAGGAGGGATTAAACCTCTATTATCACCTCTATTTGTTTATGGGATATAACCTCTGACCTTGTGGTTTGTTTATTGGACTTTAACTTAATGATGTTTCTTTCAATTTTTTAAATTTATATTATTTTCTTGATAAAATCAATAGGAATTTATCTAGTGATAAAAGTAGGGATTGTACCTAAGCCTCTATTTATTTGAAAAAAATAACTTGAGTTGCACTAAATTTACTCAAAATGTTAACAAGCTACACCTCATATACTAACTTTATATACATGCCTTTATAAATACATAAAAAATTTAGGTCTAATAAGCATGTTAGGAGGATACCCTAGGATCAATAATACTCTCTCAATAGACAAACCTATCTTCTATTATGCCCAATCGCCCAAACTTCATTAATTTATTTTTCCATCAACATCCATGGAGACATGCATGATCTACCCAAGAACCTTTAAAAGTATCTCCCTTCCTTTCTCCTTCAGTAGGAAGGACTATTGGAGTACATATAAATGATTTTAAAAATTCTTTGTGAATATTAAATGTAACCCAAGAATATGTGGCATGAAGTTCAATATGCAACCTATGACTAGTTTCTCAATATCCTAGAAGGTTTAATTACAACTTGGAATCAATGTCAAAATGCCCTTTTGGCATAGTTTTACCAAGTCACCAATGCAAGTGTTTATATCAACACTTTACAAGTATGATAATATAACCTTATGAGACAATATGGGTCTTTAATTCAATGTTTTAAAACATGCATATCTAGCTTGAGACTGATTATAAACATGATGAGGCATTGGCCCTCAAAATGTACAAGAATTCCTTGGACCCTATGACTATTATCTTCTTCTATAGAGATATTGATGTTAGTACATTAAATTTAGTATATGTTTAATCTATCAGTATAAAAGATAATTAAACCCTAGTCACAAGCCTTTTCTCACTTAGTCTTTTTCATATTTTATTGGCCTTCAACCCAATTTGAAACAAAAATAAGAATACTATGGCCCAAAAGTAGAACCAAGTGTCAACCCATTTTCCTTTGGTCCATTCTCCACCTAATTATCACCTTAGTTTCCTAGCCAATTTTATGCCTAAACCTAACCATCAAATTCTTAATCAGTCCTTGATACTAGTTAATACTAATACTACATAGGTTATTGCATTTGACTCCAAAAAAATAGAAGTGGAATTTATTTAGTGGATGGCATATAAATTAAGAAATGATTTTCTAAGCATGTAAAAGTGCATGGGGAACACTAGTGGATAGAATACCCACATGAGATTTACATTCCAAAGGTACAACAAGACTTTTAATAGGTTTATAAGCAATCTAAATCAATAGCTACCTAATAAGGTGTTAGATATAAATATCATGGAAGTAGTTCTTCCTAACTGGTTTCAAGTTCATAATATAACATAACATGGTGAGTTGGAATGCTTACAGTTCTACACTAACATTTAGATATTTAATAAAGAGATAAGCAAACATGAAGTTTTTTCAAATCCAACATAACCATATTCCTTTACTAATCTAGGGCATCCCATTACAATAATGGTCTTTGAGAATTATGACTTCCCATTTTTAGTAGAGGATGAGAATGAACTAGAGGATAATACTGATGAGGTCCATGAATTCCAATAGTTATAGAGGAATAATTATAATATAATTAAAAATTATCCTATTAGTATTGTCACTCATCATAACAACAATGTTATTAATCCTCCAAATCTAAAGGTAAATAATAATCTACTTACTCTAAAAGGAAGTGATCAACACCAAATCACAAAACTACAAATTAGACCTAGGTAAAACATTGTTGAGGATATAAAGAAGATCAAGGCTAATATCACCTTGTATCGACTAGATAATATCACTAAATAAAGGGAGTTATTTCTCAAGGCCCTAATTGGGATATACTTAATAATGAAAATTCTAAAGCTACACATGCCAACGTGATGGTATATAAAGACAAACTTGAAGTTCCATAATTATTGTTGACTATAAAATTGTTTGGAAATAATGTGCATAATTTCTTGGTGTAGAAATGGTGCCTCAGCCAATGTGATGTTGATAGTTATGTGACGGAAGCTAAATTTAACCCCAAATAAGTCTAAAAGAGTGTTCCTAAAAATTAGACAATTCTTTTGCCTCATGCATTGGAGAGATGACAAATGTACACATTCAATTGGCATCAAAGACACATGTAAAACAATACATATATATTTTGATTATTGACATTATATAATATTATGGATTGCTTTTGATTCATGATTCATCAAAAAAATGAATGGCTACATGGCCATAAATTTATCACACATGTGGATACCTTAGAAAGGAGTGGTCAACCATATGAAGTACATGATCACTAAGTACAACACCAAGAATGAGAAGGTTGACTTTGAATTTTCACATTTAGGAGTATACACATTGAATAGTAAGAAAGAGTTCATTAATAATAATTTGAAGGTCCTTCCCAGTTATGGACTCTATTTTGAATGATCTAGATCAAAACAAGGTTTTGATGTTGGCATATTCCTTAAAGACCTAGATGGTAAGCAGTACCTAGATACCTATAGCATATAGTTACCATTCACTAATAATATAGATATTTATAAATCTATAATTATTTATTTTTAATTTACATTAAATCACAATTTTATTCATTTATAAATCTTTAATGATTATGAGTTGGTTGTTAACTAGATTGAAAATAAGTATCAATGTAATCTCACTTATTAGAAGAAGTATAAACACTAATAATGGGACCTAGTGAGTCTTGTGGGGTTTTTAACATTTGATCCATCCCAAGTGAAAAAAAATAGATGGAATATTAACTATCATCTTTAGTTGTCAATTTAGGACCACTCCAAGAGTCCAAAATTCAAAAACAATTATAGAGCTAGTTTTTTTTCCATTTGTTTTAGGCAATGTGAATTAATTATAGGTATTTGAGTATGATTAGTAGATTTTCCAATTAGTGTGTAGTTATATGACCTTATAATATTAGTTTATAGATTAAAAATATGTTGATCCTATGCATATTAAATTTCTAAGAGAAGATGATGTCCTAAATCTAAAGGAAATCCCCATCCCTCCAGGGATGGTTTCCATAGAGTGATATTTTGATGTAGATCCATAAGATCAAAATTTAAAAAAAAACCTAAATTAGCTGAGTCTAAATTCATCAAAGAAAATCTAGAAATTGATTAATATTCTCAATATGTGAAAATTGGTCGAAGTTACATTGAAAGTGAGAAATAGAATTTGAAGAGTTTATTGATAAAATGTAAATACGTGATCACCTAGACATATGAAGCTTTATAGATATTTTATGCTAGAGTAATCACACATACCATGCCATTAAAGAAAAAACACAAGACATTTAGGTATATATAGATTCCAATTAATTCATGACTAGAACTTCTCATCTAAATAGAGATATAGAAGCTATTAGATGTTAGGATTGTCTTCCCAATAGGCATTCTACTTTGGTAGCTAGTCTAATGCCAGTAAGAAATAAGAATGGATAAATCAAGCTTTGTGTTGACTTCAAAAACCTAAATCAAGCATCAAAAAATTACAAGTATCATTTACCCTCCTTAGACAAGGTAATTCAAATGGTCATTAGATCTAAGATGATGTCCTTTCTAGATGGATTCTTAAGCTATAACCAAATGTTAGTAGAAGCACAAAATAGAATGAAAATTATATTTACCACCAAATGGGAAAAAATTTCATATAAAAGGATGGATTTTAGCCTAATAAATGTAGGATAAACCATATAGAGAGTGATGGAATTTTCCCTCCATGTATTTGTTGGTAAATGCATCATCATCTACAAGTATGACTTGACAGTGTATTCAAAAGACAAACTTGATCATGCAGATCATCTAAAAAGAGTATTTGATATATTTCAAAGATATGGAGTATCTCTTAATCCAAATAATATAATATTTGGATTTATTGAAGGGAATCTATTCGGCCATGTCATCACTAAGTATGGTATCTCTATTGATCCAAAATGAATTTACACCATTTCTACACTAACATCTCCTAACAATAAGAAATAATTGAAGTCTTTCTTTGGTAATATTAAGTTTGTAAAGAAATTCATTTATGGAATTTTAGATAATGTAAAACCATTGAATGTTATGCTAAATCAAGATGATAAGATAGTGTGGACAATAGAGGCTAATAGAGATTATTAAGACATCAAGATTGCCACTACTTAAAATCCAATTATAATTAGCCTATACTTAAATACATATTTATATCTTTATTCATTCACTTGTTAAAATATTTTATTTATTGTTCTTACAAAGAAGTTAGATGACAATGAACATTCCATTGCCTTCATGAGCACCAATATATAGGATGCAAAGTTGAAATACTCTATATAACTAGATAGATATATGCCCTAATCAAATCTATGAAAATGTTAAATAATTATATTATGAGGAAAAATATATATTCTATCATCTTAGACCTAGTTGTCAAGCTCAAACATGGCCATAATGAATTGGGTAAAAGGAGAGGTAAATGGATGGCCAAACTTTAGGATTTTAATCTTGAAATTAGATCAACTAAGATGGTGAGGGTAAAGGAATCATCTATAATATTAATAAAACTAATCCAGTTCTTTTCATTTATCAAATAAATTAGGCTTAGGTAGTTGGTGGTGAGTCGTACACTCAAATCACCCACTAGTTACTCATAGGTACATGTCCCACTAAGTTAAATAAAGAGTAAATAAGGGACCTTTTGCTTAAATGAGTTAATTATATGATCAATAAGGGATTACTATATAAAAATAATTTTGAGGGAATTTATTTAAGGTATGTCTAAAAATAAGAAGCTAAAAACATCTTGTACAATATACATCAAAAGATTGGTAGTGAACATCCCTGAAGCAACTCAATAACTAACAAAATTCTAAAGATGGGATACTACTAGCACATGGTATTTAAATATGCATATAATAATTTCATAACCTACCATGAATTCTAAGTATTTATAAAAGTGAGGTGAATGATACCATGTCACTATAACCAGTCATAAAAAGATGCCCCTTTGCTCAATGGTGCCTTGAATATACTATGTTAATTAACCTAAACACTTCATTAGGGCATAATTTTATCCTAAAATATACTAACTATTATATTAAATGGACATAAACTATGGATACAAAGAATTATAGAGAAATTTATGTTATTAAATTTCTATAATAAAACATACTAACCAGGTTTTAAACACTAATTTCTTTAGTTTGTGATAACCGTCTAGCTTTCTAGTCTATTAAATTTACATAGTGGACTTACAAAAACCAAATCACCATCAAGTTATATTAGAACTACTATCCATAATGGAATGGATTATCTTAATGCACAAACACAAATATAATATATGTCATCAATAAGTCAACACAAGATAAATGAAGGGAAATGACATATTTTACTAAAGTATTCATTGTGGGTAAACTAAACCAAAAACAAGTAAGCTCTTAAAGCTTCACCTTTTTTGTAGATTTATGGGAAACAACTAGTCTTCCCCATTATTATTAAAATACCAATGTACAAGTTTATGAAAAATTACATGGGATAAGATGAAATTATATTCTAGACTACTTGATATATTATAGATGGAAAATGCAAGAACTAAAGCACTGCATAGCTTCAACAAACATCAAAACATGTTTTAATAAAAGGTATAATATCAAGTCCTTCAAGATTTTGGACTTAGTTTTTGTATGGGATAAATAACATGAGAATAAATGACATCATGATAAGTTCACTCCTTTGTGTATTGGGCCATATCAGATATCAAAAAACCTAGGTAATAATTCCTTCCACTTGAAGGATCTCTAAGGTAATGACCTCACTTTTATATTCAATGGATAATTTTTGAAACATTATTTCATGGTTACTCTAGCTAGAGATGAATTTTAGTGAATGTAAGTGGATATGTATGCATAGGATTATATTATATATCATATTTTATAGATTAGATTTCCTACTTTCTATAATAGTTTTTTTACTTTCTTAGAATAAATGTATCTTAATTTTTGCATTTGTTTTTAACAGACTAGTTGTTATGCTTTCTAGACTAGTTTTCGAAAATTATAGAAAAAACCAACTAATTTCCTATGATGAAGTTACAAAGGATTTTCCAAAAATAAGGGGATGATTTATAAGGATACATAATTGGTTTTCACAAGGATGTATTTAGATAGTACTTGAGCTTCTAGGATTGAGGTATGTGTTATGATTGAATTAGTTTTGCTTGGGATAAATGAGTTTACTAGACCTCTAGGATTTACTCTAATATAATCATGCATATTTTATAAATTATTTTAATATCCAAATATTAACTACACTATTACATGTTAAAACTTGTATGGAGATCATAAACATAGAAATAGATATATACTAACAGGGATGTATTAATTAAAATAAGTTTTATTATACATACACCTAGTCAATGGTGATTCATAACCCTTATTTTATCTATGTTCTAAAAAAACATCATACAAACTGATATAAGAGGGGTGATTCAAGTAATCCATATTGGGGATATGGATGCCTAGATGGTATTATAGAAATTATTAGAGTGAAATTAGAGGTATCTTTGTTAGGTCTATAGATGCCTAGTTAGTGTTAGAGGAATACCTAGAATTCCCTCACTATTTAGTTATTAAAGTTAAGGGTTAAATGAAACCTAAACTATTTATTTAGGTCTTTGTTAAAACTATAATAAATAGGGGAAATTATTATTTTTTAAATCACACACTCAAATCTAAGGAATGGAAAGGGTTAGTATGTTGCATGAGGAAATAAGAGTCTTTTTCAAGGTCTAGTTTGTTTATTATTTTCTCACTAGAGTTAAATTTTTTTTATGATGCATTACTAAGATTATAATTTCTCAAGTACTCAAGAGTATTTTCCCCTTTGATTTACTATTTGTTGTTCCCTAACACACACACCCTATTTTTTTAAAATAAGGACCCATTATTGATTGAATATCCTACTTTGAGGTCTTATGAACTATAAGACTATGATGTGTAAGTTAAAAACATAAAATTAAGATCATTTCCATGGTTTTATCATGTCTCAAATTTATAAGAGAATCAAAGTTGTGTATAAACATTATTATACAATTCACTTTTCACCTTTGATTTTCCTTAAAATTAGTACTTATGTACATGTTTTGATTATCGATTGAATGGATAATTGGGATAATTTGTTATGGTTTTAGTATGTTATTTTTATATTTTGTGTCTTTAATAGGTTATTATGAACTTACATGTTTCCTCAAAACATTTTCAGTCTTATCTACTTTCACCATGCATCATCATTTCGCTAACCCATAATGAAATTGGAGAACATAATTTAGTCAAGTAGGTATATATTTGGGATATTTTCAGGTGTCATCATCTTGATAACAAAGAGGTAATGTCAGTAAATTTCCTTATATTAATATCCTAAGTATGTGGATAAGTGAGAGCTATCTATATGTCATCACCTAACTAACTTAGAGTTGATGTTAGTATATTTCCTCATACAAATATCCTGGGTAAAAGGAGTAGATAAAATCATCCACATGTCATCATCCCACTCACCTAGAGGTGACATTAGTAGATTTCATAATATGGATATCTCAAGTAAGTAGAGTAGTAACATTCATCCATGTATCATTATCCCTCTCACCTAAAGGTGATGTCTATAGAGTTCCTTGTATGGATATCCAAAGTTAGTAGAGCATCAATATTCATCTATGTATCATCATCCTACTCACTTAGAGGTGATGTCATCAGAGTTCCTCATATAGTACTCCTAGAAAAGTAGATTAGTGATATCCCTCCATATATCACCATCCCACTCATCTAGAGGTTAAATCAATAGAGTTTGTCATATGGATATCTCAAGAAATTAGAGTAGTAAGATCTATCCACATGTCACCATCTTTCTCACTTGGAAGTGACATCAACAGAGTTCCTTGTATAGATATCCTACATAAGTGGAATAGCAAGATCCATCTACATGTCATCATCAAGTTGATACATAACTAAAAGAAAAAAATAAAACTAGACATATCTCAACTAAATTCAAAGTAGTGATATGTATACACTTGTTCCTCAGCCACATAAGTAGATAAAAAGACACAAAGGCCAAGCATGAGATCCTAAAAAGGAGACATCTATCACATTATACTCACTAGGCATCTAAGAGTGGATAAAATAAGACACATGGTAATAACATATTTATAAATCAATGTTATGAATTTCAAATGGAAAGAATAGATAAGGAATGGAGTGAAACTCATTATCATCATTAATTCCCATGAATTGGAGAATTAATACATGCAATTCTCAAATCTAGCACAACCAAAGCAATATAATTTAATTTTCCATTTCCAATCTAATCATCTTGCCTTCTATCTATCAAGTGTACATTTCAATTTCAAATTTTAACCAATAAATTATAGACTTTTCACATAACATACATTTTCCACATAGATTTTTAATAATTTGCTCATATCGCACTCCATTTCTTTCTACATATTTAATCATAAGACTAATTGAGTAAATTGACACAATATTTGATTAAATGTATTTCAACCATGCTTTCAAATATTACTATGATATTTAGGATGAGGTTGAAGCATTCTATCCATACAAGGTTAAATACCAAATTTTAATTTTCACACAAAGGTAAAAGGATGATTTATTAGAAATAAAAATGGTTGGTCCACATAATGCTATAGATAAACTAGAGGTAATTAAATACATTGACCTATTATTAAATTTATTTGTGAATATTAAAATCACTAGTAAAATATTACATTTTAGACTTATCAAGACTCCAATAGCATACATAAGTGTAAATTCTTTCAGAGATACTACAGGCTCCTTTGCCAAAAATGTCTTATAGGCAATATATGGTGAATTCATGTCCTATCAAACAACATCCACATCAAGTTAAAATAATGGGTTGGAAACCAAAGCAACTTTAAGATTCAAGGCTTTACTTAGAGTATCCCCATTTTTGTCTTCAAACTAGGGGTAAGAATTTCCAAGGCCCTACTAAATAGAATATATGATTTCTCAACCATTTCTTATGTCAATGAGATATGGGTCTCCTTGTTGGACACTATCCAAACATCCAAAAAATCATAACCTTGGGAGAAATTTTTATTTCTAATTTGATTCTATGAATCACAAATCCATGAAGCATACTACATGGTAAATTCTATATGATGTCATATTTGGTAGATGTTATGACTATAACTGTGCATTCAACATATGAAAAACCCTATAAATGGTCCACAAAATACCAAAAGAATATGATTTGTGATTAATTCAATGTTATCCATGTTCATAATTTTATAAATTAAATTAAAAAATTTATATAGACCTTTCATCACATGTTATACTAGGCTACATATGATAATATCATGCTCAGATTGTCAAATCCTATAAAGAAGACTATTCAAAAAATGGGTGACTATTGGTTTTATCCTAAGTGAATTATAATTAGGATAGAAGATACCAAGGCACACCCTTTATAATTACCCTAAATTATGCCTAAAATTTTGACTAAGTAATAAATTTACACTCAATTATCTAATAGTGTATATCTAGAGTTATGAAGGGCTAAATAAGCATCCATCCACTCAAGGCCTCTTAGCATTGATTGAATGCAATATATAAGGTGGGATCACTTATAGTATATTAGAATAAAAAGTATTCAATATGGGTTGAAATGGGCACCATTTAGGATTAGGTCCCAAGGAATACTATCAGGGAGCATATAAAGAGACATGAAAGGAAAGTGATAATATAATATGGTCACCATTCCTACAATCATGATAATGTGCTCATGAATGTATAAAATGACATTGACGTTTCTATTAGGATGCATACAGTAAAAAAATTAGTGATTTTAGAACATGAGATCCAATATGATCCCATAATTACTAAGGAAGATGCTAAATAGATCAAAAAGTAATAATGGGTTACATAGAAGAATAGGTCAGCCCATTTGGGGAAGTTAAAGATATATTTGAAACTAAATAAGAATATGTTAGTGCATTTGGGGAAGTAGGTATTAAATATATAGCTGAAACTAACCCTACACATCCAATTATTGTTTCTTATCCTAAACATCTAACTAGTGTGGAGAGACTTGTAAGTTCTACTACAACATTTGGGCTATTTTCTAGGTTGTCAATGCCTATTTTAACTATAACACAATAAGTAAGTATTCATAATTTTTGGATTCATTTTTCCATAATTTCTCCTCTTAATTTCTCCCTATTATGATAATAATACCAAAATTAATGACTCAATCTCTTGGGAAACCATATTCACAACCCATGATTCCTCTAGTGGTCATTGCTCCTCGTATTTCATTACCATCTACCACCACTAAAATCCCTTCATCTTACACTCCACCTTCTATGTACCAGCCCCTAAAACTCATAAACCATTGATTACCTATAAATGGAAGCCTACGACTCCTCCTATAGAAGATGAAAGTAGAAGGGGAATAGGTATAAGTTCCTAAAGAAAGGAGGATATAATAAAAGGTAAACAAAGATTAGAACCTAATCAAATTTATGATAGTGAAGAATAAGATAAAATATGGGTAACTGAAGAAGAATGGGTGTCTAAGATAGACACTAAGGAAACATAGTCATTTAATGAGATAACTAAAATAGAGGAAGGTGATGAATAGATGATTGATAATAGTACTTAGTCTAGAGGAACTAATATATAGATGAGTCTAAATAATTTGACCAAGGAGATATTACCTCAATGTCCACATAATTATTTTTATATGGATAAGGATATTTAGAAGGGTATGGAGAATCAAAATTACAAACCTTAACATAGGGGCCATCATTAACTACACCCACATGCTCTCCATTTCAGGCTACATTGGTGATAATTAGAATAACTATTACCCTAGTTATTCCCTCTTAAATTATAAGTATAAAAATCCCTCATTATTTGATAACTTCCTCAATTATTACTATTACAATTGGTATGGTAGATAATATTCATTCTTGTATTCTTTGAGTGAAATAAATAAGCCTCGAGAAGTTACATTACAAAAAATTTCCACCATATCACATTTTTCCATTATGGGTCCTCATCATAATTATATTATTATTGGGTTTTCATATAAATCATTCATATTTTACTTTAAAAATATACTTAGTACCCCAATGAACTATTTATTCTTTAGTGGAACTAGTTCCTAACACCTAAGACATCAGTGGGAGTACATTTTTAAAATATAGTATCCACCTCCATTTTTGATGCATAGGCCACACCTATAAGGTTATAAAAATAATTGGTAATTCACATTTTCCAACCTAATCATGTGTATTCCCTTATGTTTTTAGTACATAAGGAAGTTGGGAAGACTAAATACATCATTGATACGCTAACATAAAATTAGGTTACTATATGGAAGAAGGTGATACCTCTTTTCCCTACATTAGGAACATCTTTCCCCATAATGATGCATCCTCAAAGGACATATCCTTCTTATATTCCTATGGTTACATGGAAAGTAGAGCAAGTAGATCATTAGGTTTTATTTAACATTCACTCATAGATTAAGCAGTTGCAATACGAGGAAGCAAGAAGGCAAGATCTAGTTATTGATGAACAACCAAAATTTAAATTCTATTTTAATTTAAATTTGAGTACTTTGAGAAGGTTAGAATAAATAATTTGGTTTTATAATGATAATATGTTGAGTTGGAATAGAGAAAAAATATATTCTCTTTAACAAAAAAGAGGAAAATTAAATCCCTCGGACCTAGATAGATACAGGGAGGATCTTTACAACTTTGTAGACACTATCGAAGGGGTAACCAAATAAATGTTCAAAAAATATGACCAATATGTTTAAATATCACTGGAGAGGATCACTATTTATTATCCTAATGAGATAATATATAACTTTCAAGGGGTAACTTAAAAACTATTTGACACCATTAATTTAATAAAGTCTACAAATGTTACATCCAAGCCTAAGTGGGGGACATAATTTAATTATTCAATAAAATGAAGGATATAAATGGTAATCTTAACTTATTAATCTAGGAAAATATAAATAATTCATATTCTCACTTGAACCTAATAACAATGCATGGGCCCAAAACTACATCATTGTCAAGAGGGATGACTTGCTTGACTGACATCAAGAAATATGAACTCCAGTGTAATAATTTATGAATCAAGAGAGAGAAGTAGTATATATTTTTAAATATATGAGTCATAAAGATATGAAATACTCTTGGTAAATTATTTTCTAAGCCCATTTTTGAGAAATCTCCTTTGCGCTACAACTAACAACTTTCAAGATGAAATTGAAGGTGCAATCTATAAAATGAATGAGGAGATTATGTAATTAGTAAATTTTTCTAGGGATTAATTATAGGAATAGAGACACTTCATGCGAAGGATAAATATTCATTAGTAACACATAATAAATTGATGTAAAATATTCTAAAGTTGTTCAAGAGGTCTTTACTTGACTTTAAAACTATTGAGATTAATTTCTAGGGTAACCATGTATTATATTTAGAAATGGAAGTAGCAAAACAATCAAATTCATTAGTAGGGTAAATAATGGTACCTCCTAAATTTAATTAGTCTTTGAGGTATACACTAATGTAGATGTAAACAACACCAACATATGTTCCATTTCCAATACTTACTATTTCAATTACATCAACAATAATTTTTGGTGTATCTACAATTATAGTGTATGTTATAGATGTAACTCAAATTATTATAGTAATTTCATATAATTTAATTTATATATCCATGATTCCATCATTATATTCTTCTATTAGTTCCACCTCATCACCCCCTTTGATACATTTGTATTTGTATGATTCAACTATGTTGAAACTATTAGTTCCTAATTTATTTGGCTATATATATTTATTTTAGCCAAATAATTCTATTCTAGGAAAACACCATTGTACATGCATACTTTACATGATAATTATAACATCATTCTATTTTTGGACATGTAATATTATACTTTTCTTGACAGATAAGGCATCCCCATCCCAAGCTTATATATATTTGTATCCTCTTGATCCCAAAGGGAGGATAATTTTGGCTATTGAGATTAATAGGAAGTTCTAAAGGTTGTTATAAAATTATTCTTGATGTGAAAATTTTATTATTCTCTAAGATATGGATTTTTTAAGATTTTATATCATTTTAGTATCTTAGTCTTCTAGTTTCACATGAATTTTCTTTTAAATATGGTTATTAATTTTTTTTTATTGTTAATTTTAATGCCTTTTGTGTATTACTCATAATCCCCCTTGTAGATGTGCAAATGCAATCTTACAAACATGACAACCTTTGATTATATATACTTAATTTTAGTATATTATTTTTTTCTTTATACTATTTACTATGCTTGATTGATGGTTTTCTTATAATAATTTTCAATAGACATTTGTTTTTGAGTACTTGTCCAACTTATATTTCAAGTATTGGCTTAGAAAGGTTTCATTATGTTTGGTTCACAAGCCTCCTTTTATACCTTACCTTTCCATATTTTTGAGTTTATTTTGGTCCTACCCACCTTATGTTAAATCCATCATTAATACAACCATATTAATTAGGCTTGGGCTCAACCATAACCAAACTTATATGTGGTAAAAATAACTACTCCACTCATTGTTATTCCAACAACAGGTTGTTTATAAAACCCAATACCCCATGAATCATGCCTTGGAGTGAATCTTAATTCATAGATCTTGAAATGTTTGAGGCTACCTCATAATGTTACTTCATGTGATTAAAACCCACATCAACAATATCTAGTTATTTTTTCTTTAGTATTAATTAATTTAAATCCTTTTCTTAATGACTTCGTAAGACTACCCATAAGTATTCTCTCACCTCACCCTTAGTGGGTCTTGGTGATAAGCATGTGGTAAAAGTATTCAGGTTCTAAGGGCTCAAAAAAAAAGTTAATGTTCTTTGTTTTACCTAAAATGTTACTAGGAGGTAGTCATTTGTCTCTACAACAAAGTATAATTCTATGTTAAGTTATGTTTTAGCATTTATATGGAAATTTTGTGATTCATTTTTAATCATACAAAAATACAAGTGATCAATTTGAACTTATGTTTTATGGAGAGGTGGATCTTTGTGGCTAAAGTGTACAACTTTTTTATCAACCTCAAGATTTATACACAAATAAAAAATATTGGGTCAATCTAATTTTTTATAGGAAAATATATATATTGTTTTTAATCATTTTTATCTTTTTTTGAAATTTCCAATTCACTACAATTTATGAGATATTAAAAGTTATTTGGATGAGTTTTTTAGTATAAAATATCTATCATATAAACTTTGCTTTAGGAATTTTAAAACTCATATAACTATGACATTATTATCTGAACATAATATTATCAACATGTGAAGTGAGGCGAGTTCCTTGAATACCCAATCCTAGGTTATTTATTTATTTATCTATGTTTAAAAAGAATCCATCAACAATTTTATTTTTTAGTTCACTAGTAAGCAATTAGTGTCGTAAGTTACTCTCTATGTACTAGAAAAATAGGATGGTGTAGTAAGGACACCTAAATTTAGTATTAGACATTTTTGAAACATCAAATTTGATGTATGTTGACATGTACATTGGGAATTCATTCAAATATTGTGCATACTTTACTTCTATCTATTTACCCATCTATTATCTTGGCCAACTCTATTCACTAGATACACCTACTAAAAATCATCCCAGTCTGTAAAATAAATTTTTTGAATCCTATGAATAATTTCTCCATGTCATATATAACCAATTTAAACTTATTGGAAACTACATGTAATGCTTGGATAATGAAAACTATTGTATGGGTTTTACACTATTGGTAATTTCTAGTTGCACTCAAAGGATATTTTTCAAATTATTCAACCTCAATTATGTTAGCCTAAAATTATTCATGGTCAATCATAGTAGGAAACAATGAAGATTAATCTATATATCCAAATCATTCATAAGGCTACACTCACTTGTAAATTACTTATTGACACCTTGAAAATCCCTTGGAAACTTGAGTAATTAATCAAAAATCCATTAAGACATTATAATATATATATATATATATATATATATATATATATATATATATATATATATATAACCCCCTTAAATAAGTATCCCTATAGATAATTTTGAATACAAAAATTTCAATTTTACATGGTATTATGTGTTAAATATTAAACTATTTCACTACATTTTAAATTTTACAAAATGTTTCACACATACACACATAGGTGGGAGACCTGCATGTGGTTTGAGCCTTCTTTAGTGATTTTGAATTTATAAAATTATTATTTATTATGTGAGAGTTGATTGGGACTAAAAAATCCAAAATCCTAATGCTTTTTCCAAATCCATATTGTTGACAAAATAAAAATTGAGGTTTGGACAAAATGAGAAGTAAAATAGACATTATTGCATGAGATTGAAGGCATGTGCACACAAAAGAAACATTTGTAGGTAAAGTTTTAGGGGTTTTAAAATTCAAATTCCTTAACATTTCATAGGTAAATTTTATATAACCATATGATATTTTTAATGGCTATAAGGGTAAAAATCTACTAGAAATGTCCAAAACAGTTTTGAGATTGTGTTTTAGGTCTAAGAAATTGACAAAATAATTTAGTTATTATATAAAACTAAGGATGATATTATACATAATTTTATTAATATATACCCTTAGTAACACATATTATAATAATGTTTAATGTAATATGTTTATGATTATTACTCATAGGGAAATGACATAAATCAATCCTTTCATTACTCCTCCCTCAAAACTTTATGGCATATAAATATAATGTAATAACCCTTCAGGCTTAACTAGAGTTAGGTTAATTTTTTTTAAATCAAATTCAAAATTAATACAATAATAATTATCCCTAACGAAATGCATCAACTTAGATAAGTATGTTTATTAACCATAAGGCTAAGTGTGATTCATTTAGCTAGTGATCAAATTAACACATGATGATTTACTTTCATAATTTTAAAAATATAAAGTACAATATTATCCAAGATAATAATTCAACCACTAATAATTAAATATTAAAACAAGTACACATATATTATATCCTATTGTTATTGTTTAAAATTTACAATAGATAGTACAACTATACAATAATACATTTCTGAATAATAGATTATAATTCTACAATGTTCCATAAAACATACAAGTCTCAAAGAAATCATTCATATACAATACTAATCTTTATTAAAGCCTATATTGATTTACTATTGTAAGGGGAGGGAGAGCATAATATTATTTCTTTTCCAAAACAACCATGGACCATTGATCCCCCACACAATCTCCCAACAAGGGAATGACCCTCCCTTCATAGATGGGACCTAGGTAGATAGTGATAGTGTGTAGATTGTTAAAGTCAACTACAAACTTGTGTACTATAATATAATGATCACATGTAGCATATCATGAATAAATATGTTCTAACATGATATCATTCAATACATTAAAACTAAATCAAACATGTGAATTGATAATGTTCAAACCATAAACATTTTTTTGGCCAAATTTTTAATATAGTTTTATATATCTAAAGATCAATCAATTTCACAGACAAAACTCATTTGAAAAATTCCAATATGCCTCTAAAAGTATATCAAACACTACCTCAAACATATCATGAATCATAGGCACATTCAAAACCTTGAGAGAGTGCACAAATGCATCAAGAGTAGATGTCACAATCATCCACTTCCTATTCACAATAATCTAAGATAAAGCAAAAAACCCCAGATCTCATATTTTCATTAGCCATAAAGATAAATTGAAACATGGATTCATGGATTAATTATAAGTAGAGTCCAATAATCACAATGAAATATGAATTATAACCATTTAAAGACACATAGATGAATTATACAAGTCACTATTGGAGGCTATTAAAAATGATATCTATGATGAAGAGGAGGAAAAACATTTTTTTTTATTTTGTAAGGTAGTTCACACTTTCCAAGTATGACACCAAGTCCCTATTATGTTTTTGGTGTATATTACCCCACCTCCATCATCTATCATTATGGATACATTTGTCCAAGATGAAGAGATATAATATAAAGCATAAGACATTTTCTATGAAGGAGTGTTATGCTCCATCACATCAATATAAGGAACCTAACCAAGGAAAATATGTTTCAAAAATGACACTTTTAATAAAATAGGTTATGTGAGAAGAATTATTGAAAGAGTTATTTTGCGTACTAAAAAATTACTTTGAGGTTACTGGCACACAAACCCCACATATTGAATACTTTGAGGTTATATTAAATCATTCAAAAATTAATGGAAACATTCATGATAATAAAGGTAGCTAAGGATGAATCTGTATAGGAATAAAAATAATAAGACACTATTGTTCAAGCATGTGGTGCTAAGTGACATAATAAAATATTGGTTCCTCCCTCGTGAATAAAAAAATACTAGTATCAAGACAAGTCACACCGTATTTGTCCCTTTATAATAGCCTTTGACATAATATCTAACACATAAAATCCTTGTCATAAGGTGTCAATCACCAAGAAGTTTATATTGATCCACCACAAATGTAGGAACATGTAAAGCAAAGCAGAACACAACATGAGACCAAAGATTAGTGAACACAAGAAACTACAAAGGCCAAATATGAAGAATACAAGGTTGCTAAAGATCATGCCAAAAATTAAAATAATTATAATAAAAAGAAAGAGAAAAAAGAGAAAGAGGCACACGAGGAATATAAAAATAAAGTGGAGGTTGAACAAGTAACCAAGGAAGCTGAAGAGAAATGAAAGGATGACCTACATAAGTAAGAGGAAAATAAAAATAAATCTAAGGCTGATATAGTAATGAAGGAGGAAAAATAAAATAATAAATAATCCCTAAATAAGTAGAAAGAGATTATTTGAAAAGATTCCCAGGAATAGGGATCAAAGGATGCACCAAAAAAAGTTGTGAAAGAAAAAAAGAAAATTTATGAGGGAACAAGAATAATACGAAATGAAGTAAAAGGTATATGAATAATTAAAGTTTAAATTAGTTATGAACCTATAATAAACCACACAATATTTTCCCATACAAACATAAAAAATAGCTATGTCAATAAATGCCAGGACTATTGAAGTCCAACCATAACATTTAGACACATATACAAGATTGGGGTCAACCTAGGGAAGAGTACAAGAAGAGGCATCATAAGATAAATTTGAAACTAGTAGTCATTATATGTTATATTTATAAGGACAACTACTATGAATAAATAAATTTACCCTACCCATTGCATAAATCAGACATCATTTGACTTCATTGATAAATACTATGAGCCCATTAAAAATTATAACACCAAGACAAGATATATCTCTTGATACATCATAGATATCATTGGAAAATTAGATTACAGGAGTTTATAATTTTAAATAATATATATCACTAAATTCATGTGATATGGATTAACAAAACACACAATTACATGAGGAGAATGTTGAGTTGCATGATAGACTTACCAAAACACATAGATTGATCAATGACACTTGCACAACATTCATTTTGAAGGCTTTGGAGTATAATTTAATATATAAATAAAATTAATTCATTTATATATTGATGTAACTCACATGATATTTATTTATAATACAAAGGTTTAACCAACTCAAATCTCAACTTCATTAGGTACAAGATGAAACTAACAATATATTTGAGTTTCTCCAAAAATATGAAAATTGTATCGAAACTACTATAGATAAGGCCATCCAAATTTCTCACAACATATTTAATTATAAAAATTAGTTGTAAGATGCCTATAAATACATTACTCTAGATCTGTCCAAAGTTGACAAGTCCAAAACTGTTATGGAGAGCTAGACATTGAGACTATCTAACATGGACACCATGCTTAATGAATGTCTCAAATTAAGTGATAATGTGATGGCCAGAATTCACACCTAGTAGCTCAAGATGTTGCATATCATGTTTGTAATCATGAAAACATAGAGATATGTTGTTTGAATTGAGCTTCTAAATCAATAAATTTAAGAAAATATCACTAAGTATAAACTAATTATTGTAAATTCTAATGATGATGACATAAAAATGATTATGTAAAGTAAAAATTTTCTATGTATATTTTTATCCTTGGTGTATTAGAGATAGTAAAAATAATACTTGAAAAACCTATAAAACTTAATTCAAGTAATCTAGATAAACCCTAGTTATTTCCACCTAGATAGTTGGCACAAGCCTGAAAAGCTAATAAATCATCTCAATCTATGTAGAAAACTCATCCACAAACACCACCTACATCATATAATTCTACATCAATATCATCATCTCAACTACCCTAGCAATTCCATAATCATCATTAGATGATCCCTCTCTATTTACATAATCTATGCCTCCATTGTGGTAGTAAGATACTACATAGATGAAAATTTTATACATTTTTAAGATAATAGATAGTAGATTGGTGTGTTAGTTGAAAACCCAAAAGGGTGGCTAAGTAATACGTAAGATGTGAAAACTAGTAAATAGAACTCTAAGTTACCATGATCATTATTTTGTGACTAGTCAAGCAGCTTAACATAGAATAAAATTAAAATATCATTCCATATACACTTTTATTATAACTTTGTCTTAGGATTATATAACTATTTATGTCTATGAAATTATTTGTACTAAGATACAAAGCATAAATTGCATGAATATTTTTATAGTTTAAAAAGTTGACAAGTGTGTGACATAATATATTCATATAATACAACCTTAATTATAATTTCAAAGGAATGTAGAAGGTGATAAGTCTATTTGAATCTAAAAATGAATGGACTAAAATATGAAGAGTTAGATCATCCTCATATCTCAATGAATATTCTATTGTGTAACCAAGAGGATTGATCATTAATTCCTTCCATTTTAATAATTAAATAAAGATCATCGATGATTTTCCTTGAAATTTATTTGTTAATTATATCATGTGCATATTTTTGTTCCTACAACTGTTAGAAATTCCTCAAAAATATTGTGTTCTATTTTATAAATATATCTATTATGAATATTTGATTTACTTATAAAATTGAATAACCACTAAAATTGAATGAATCAACATGAGATAAATCCATAATTATTAATAAAATTTCCTTAGAAAATTTAAAATCTATGACTAATCTATGTAATATACATATATTATCATGTCCTATAGGGATTTTACAGGGACCATTTATAACAATAATAAGTTCCTCTCCTAGGAGGTTCTACAAAATAGGAGTTGTAATGTTTTTGTAAGGTTTTTACTCTACAAGTATATTAGTGAGATTATACATCATTTATTACTCAAATTACCCTACAAAAAAGTTATATATTTCAAGGTATAAGGCATCATAGGATGAAATTAAGATTATCAAGGGAGACTCTTGAATACTATCTTAGAGTATGGTTCAATAAAAAATAATTGAATCTATTTAGGGATGTTAAGATAGTGATATATTAGGGGATTTGGATTTTAAGGACATCAATCATATTTAAATAGAAATAAATTCTTGTATTTGAATGTTATTTATGCATTCAAATTGTATTTAAATGTTTAATAATAAAAATAAAGTCTATACCTTTGATAAATCATGGTTATATACTCATAGACAAAACTTGAGCTTGGGGATTATTTGATAGATCCATTCAAGGGAATTTAACATTATGTGAAATAAGAGGAATTATTTATCCTTATAATAGTCACTATATGAAGAATATATAAAGGTTAGGAGCTTTTAGTAATAATTATGTTAAAATGTGGCCTTGAAAATTATTCAAAAATGTGTTACTAATAATTATGTTAGAAATCTATAAGATTTTTGGGACTACGTGGTTTTTTATAAACTAGATGAGAGGACTTTTAAGAATAGATATTTGAGATCTATCTTAAATTTTTAATGAGATAGAGATGGTTGAGGATTTTTCCAATGTATACAATATTTATTAATTAAATATCACTTCATTCTTATACACTTGAAAAATACATATCATGGATGAACCTTTAGATTCTAGACATTTTCCACTACCAAAAAGCTTGCATAAACTATTTCTTTGTGCCAAATTTATTATTTCCTAGATAGACCTATATTACTTTGATGAAACAAACCTATTATATTACTTATAATGTCATAAACCTAACTAACTTCCATCTTCTCAAGTTTTAGACTTACATCTATTTTCCAACTGCCTAGACATTTGCATCCCAATTAGACGTTTCTATAGACATAAGCATCCTATCCCAATGTAAGTATATAGTGACCTAAATTCATCAATTTTTACCATAAATATATCTTAAAGGCTGACATAATTTATTTAATGTGAGATATTATCCAAATGGATTTATATAAGTATAAGAGAAATCCTCATTCATTTCTCACCTAGAGAAAACTTGGAAAACACCTAGAAACTCACAAGGTAACTTACCAAAAGCATTATATCAAACACTCAAGTGAGTAAAGCTTCCCTATTTTATCCTATTTTCATATCAATCATAAGTAAAACATCTAAAATTTTGAATCATTGAAGGAGTGTCCCAATAACTATATTTTCCAAGTTACAAGTGAGGTGACTATTGTACTTACTTATCCCATATTACATGATTAACACATAATTCAAAATGTAAGGGAGAAATAAAGAAGTATGAAGCCTTATCCAGAGTATTGGATATGTAGAAATAAATTAATGACAGAGTTATTTATGGAAGCTCAACATTGTGTTCCCACTAACCCATTTTCCAAAAACTAATATGAAGATGAAGAACTACGGTTTTTCTATTTGAAAAATAACAACAATCCATGAGCCATATCTAAATTAACCAAATCAAAGGTGATACAAAACCCAAAATCATTAATTTTTTTGCATCTAGTTTTAGTAGGTATTACACACTATACACCTACATCTAATTCAAAAAATAAAAATGATGTAACCATCCTAGGTTAACACAAGTGTCCATGGATACAGAGGCATAATTTTTAAAATCAAGAAAATATTCCAAAATCTCGATCTAGTCCACTTTTTGCATGTTATAGATCTATATATATTAGCATTAGAACCAGATAAGTATCTTATTTTCATTATTATTATAAAATCTAACATAGTTTTTTATTTTTATCTCTAGAATCTTATAATAATAAACTCAGTATATATTTTATTTTATTTTCACAAATAATTGGATTGCTTTAGAGAGAGTCTACCATCCTTGTGTTGTAGGCTATCTCTACCCTTTTTAACTCCTAATTCCCCACATCTAGATTGTAGATTTAAATATTTTTTGGACCTAACCTTTAATCTGTAAAACCCTAGACTTTGATCTAGGGTTTCCTAATTTTCTTTTCTAATTTTTGTTAAATGATAAAATAATATTTTACAAGATAAAAAATAGATTTCAATTTTTATCCACATGTTCAATACGGACACATTTATATCTCATTAAATGTTGCACTTTTTATTTGTAAAAATAGTCTACTATTTTATTATGTTAATCCAAGGTACCATCCAAATAAATAAGTTCATTTGTTAATATAATTATAGGGTTTTAAAGTGAAAACAAAACTTAATTAATTTTCATAATTCCTTTTTAAATACTATATAGACAATATCTAGACTCCAACGTGCATGATCACAACCATTCATTCTACATAGATCTTATTCAAGTGAAAAATACCATATTATACCCATTATTCTCCCATGGATTATATTATATTTTTTGGTTTAGGCTATCACTACTCAAAAAGGAAAGGGTATTCAACCTAATCTACCACCTGTGAATATACAAAATTGCCTCCTAAGCCAAATCTTGTGATCAAATCTAACGGATATGACCTTGTTGACCAATTGAGAAACACACATACTAATATTTCCATCCTTGAACTAATAAATTAGTCTACTATATATAAATATATCTTACATGAGTCACTGTGTGAAACCCAAGTTTTGAGTGATATTGAACTAACTTACTTTGTGGATATCATACAAGATCTCAAAAATAATGCAAAAATTATCACAATTGATCCAATAGAGTTACCATCTAAACATGTTATTGGCTAAGATTTATCTTTGTTAATACAAGTAAATAAGCATAATAAAGGTATAAAAATGGTCTTCACTAATAATGGATTAGGATTAAACATTTGTTTCATGAATTTCCTAGCCACCATGGGTATTAACACAAATATTTTTCAAGAATAAATAACACAAATCAAGGGATTCAATAATTCAAATAGCCATTTGATTGGCCAAATAACTTGGAATGTAACATCAGGGACAAAAATGATTCCAACCACCTTTTAGGTAATCTCATAATCATTACATTATATTTTACTTTTGGGTAGACCTTGAATAGAGAAAATGGATTCCATCTCATCTACTTTAAATTGATGTTTAAAATTCATACATGATGGGACTTTATTAATGATGCTTACCAATGAGGAACCCTTTAAATGCTATAAAATGATTAATTATGATAAAGAGGTTATTCCTATAGTAGTACCACCTCTACAATGTATTCCTTTCTAAAATATCCACACTTATGAGATGGGTGAGTCAAGTATAATGCATCAATTATCTCTAAAAACAAATAAAGAACTAAATAATGAAGTGCACATAGACACACCTCAAGAATAAGAACCAATATAAAAGGATCCAATGATACATACATCAAAAGTACCTCCAATATCTGATATTCCTTTATTGTTCAACATTATGTAGTAATATGGCCATGTTTTAAATTATTATGATATTGATAATGATCTAGACCATGATATAACAAAGGATAGATTACGAAAACTTAATTTTGATCCATTTGAGCATATTTCACATAACCTATTTGAATCTACATGTCCCAATACATATAATTTAAACTCACCTATAGAGGATACAAAACCAAATCAAGATAGTGGCATATGAGCATTTAAATGCTTGTTATTCAATACACCCCTATTGGATTCACATATTAAGTCAATCATACAAGGGCCAAATGCAAATACATTAGGTAAATAATTTGGAGGTCTCTCATAAAATTCCACAAAAATTTATATAGATCACAACAAACCAAGATACTACAAATATAATACTTTCAATGTCACTTTAACATAGCATGATAGCTTTACCTCCTAATAGACATAGATCAAGAAATAGAATTTTTCCTAAATAATGGTTGTCATATTGAAAATAACATCAGATAAATGGCCATCATAAATTCATTATCAGACATTGAAAAACCAAATTTATAAATATAAGAATGAGGGACACATACAAATTGTACCCACTAAGAGAAAAAGACAAACCACTTCCAAAGATTCACATGAAAAAAATCTTGTAAAGTGATAAAGGCACAAACATCTCACTATTACTAATAATATTGATGGATTTTATTATCATCATCTCAAGTTTGATAGGAAAAATTGGGATACAATGTGTAGCACTATATTCCTTCAATAATTAGGACACAATATAACTAAATTAACATACTCTCTATTGATGCAAGAATATCTTGGGTACATCAATTTACCATTAGCACATGGATAATAGGTGATCCCCAAAATCATATGGATATTAGATTAGGATCCATATTGACATTAAATTTTTGAAAACATTGGTTTATGGATTGTAATGAAACATTGAATAATGATGATAGGAATATTTGATTACACCATGATGGATATGGCCAACCATCTCCATTGATAGTTGTTAGAATACCATTACACAGAAACATTAAAGAGGTGGACATGCCTAAATATAAACTAAGAATAAAAAATTCCTAAAGTGATTATACACCTTTTGATGATGATGATTTCTTTGATTATTCATCTCCAATATTTTTAAAATACCCAAAAAAAAAAAAAAAAAAACTTCAAATTCTAAAAAATATGTGCAACATTTACATGTTATATTAGTTATTTCCATATATTTTGTTGTTTCCATTTTTTTATATGAATATTTATTATATACATATGTGTTTCAAAACTATTTTGGGTGTGGTTTAGGCATACAAAAATACATTATCTATGCACTTTTGGATGTTAGGCTTTCCCCCTACTCACATCACCAAGATGTTGGGGGAATACACTTCTATGATCATGATACATATAGGTTTTATCATTATATGGTCACTTTGAATTATAATGTTTGATATCCTTTATATAATTATGTGTGCCTTTATCTATGCTTATATCTTTCACAATGTGCTTGACATTTTTTATAAATACATATATCCAAGGACTAGTATGATATAATTATGTTGGTTGCTTATACTTTAATTTATGAAATTATTTGAGTGTCTTGCCTTGTTATTATATTTATTTTTTAATCATTTGAATATTCTCCATTTTTTGAGGCTCGTGTGATTTTTTTTTCCTTTTTAACATTTGAATATGTCATTCTTTATTTTGTGGACATTTGACTATACCATGTCCCTTTGATTGTGTGGCATTTGAACATGCCCCTTGTTTATAGTGTCCTTAGATCTTTGTATATTGATTTTATTTTGAGTGCTCTTGTGTGTGTGCTTGATTGATTTTTTATATTGTATTATTACTATCTATTCATTACCATGATTCACATCATGCATCTTACGACTTGGTATGATCACATTCTTCATGGTTAAATGATATATGTAGCTAGAAATGTTCCCTCTATATGCTACATAATACCTTCATAATTTACATGGTTATCTTATCCTTTTGATATAAATTAACTACCATTTTATAAATCTCATCACCTTAAAATGGGGGGAATATTAGTGGGGGAATGCCAAGAGGCATGACTTCCACATTAATTCACATATTTAGATTACATTGAGGGTATGTTTTGTAAAAAAATTATCTGCACTTATTCAGTATGCATCATACCCAAATTACTATGGAGGCATGTTTTGATAACATGTCCTCCACATTGGCACTTACACTAGTTCTCATATTAAGATTACAATGGGGGCATGTTAGGGAAACATGTTATCCAAGTTGGCACTTAAATAATTTTTCATATTATTCCATAAATAGTAGGGGTATGTTTTGGAAACATGTTGTCTAGACTTACATAGTTTTAAATTAGCCAAAATTCACTATTATATGATTTAGATATAGATTTGTGGTATAATTCTATACATTAGTACCATTATTATATACATTTTCAACATGAGACATATCTAAGGTGTGTATGTTATGTAATTTGTGCCTAATATTGTAAAATAAAATTAGTTTTAGGTTCTAAATATTTTTTAGGACTATCATCACCCACTAGGTTGGATTTTTACAAACTATAATGAACCAATATGTTATAGTAGCTGGTTCACTTTTTGGTATGGTTTAGGTGATTAAATCAATAAATCTTTCTAGTTTTATAGGTTAGACTTTATTACATCATCTAACCTCACTAGATTTATAGTGTGAGTTGACTTGGTTCACTCACACTCATCAGGTTATATGTATGACTAGGTTGCATGGTTGAGTTAATCTCCATTTTTGGGTGGAAACTCATATTTGATAACTCCTGAACCAAAATAGGTTGAACCTTGTCCCTGCTTAGTGCGAGTACACAAGTATTTTATTAATAATTCAAAAAATAAAGTGCATAAGGGTGCCTTTACTCCATTAACCCTTTTACAATGCAAACATGGTTTATATAGTTTTTAGCAATAACTGGTAAAAACAAATAATCCTATAACCAACTAAATACGAGAAAACAACCCGTAAGGTAATTCTAATTAATAAATATAAAACATTAAAACTACATAATAATTAAACTAAGTAAGTTTATTTTATGGGGGTGTCTTTACTAAAAGATGCATGCCCCATTTACAATAATTATTTATTATCTACCAAAAATATAACCTAATGTTAAGACTTTGGAAAAAGTCCTAACAAACCCCCCTATGATCCAAATTTAGGTCTTTGGATACATACTAAGCATTTTTCTAAATTTTTCAAATTTGATTCTGTCAAGGGGTTTTGTGAAGATATCAGCTATTTGATCAGTAGTTGGGCAATATATTAGATCAAGATTTTTCTTTGCCACCAACATTCACAAATAATGGTATTTGACATCCATATGTTTTGATTTGGCATGAAACACTGGATTCTTGGACATCTTGATTGCACTCTTATTATCAATGTATAATTGTGTAGGAGCAAACTGAGAAACCTAAAGATCTTCAAGAATACGATGAAGGTAAACAATTTCTCTAAAAGCATCCCATGCTGCAATATACTTTGATTCTATTGATGAATTTGCCACTATATCCTAATTCTTACAACACCAAGTAATGGTAGTTGAACCCATATGCATAGTGTATCTTGTGGTTGACACTCTGTCATCCACACATCTACCAAAATTTGCATCACAAAATCCAACAAGTTTGAAGTTCTTGTTGTGGTGGTATTTGAGGTCATATGTTTTCATTTCCTGAAGGTAACGAAGTACTCATGTTGCTGCATGCCAATGAATTTCTCTAGGCTCATGCATAAACCTAGATAAAATTCCAACTGAAAATGAGATATCAGGCCTAGTAGTCATCAAGTATATCAAACCTCCCACCAATTGTCTATATGTGGTGCCATCAAAAAAGGCACTGCTATCATCCTTAGACAATTTCAAGTTACTTTCCATGGGAGTGAGGGCAGGTTTTCAATCACTAATGCCAAACATCTCTAATAACTCAAAAATATACTTAGTTTATGAAATGAAAATACTATGCTCTTTTTGAGTTACCTCTATGGCTAGATAGTAGTGAAGAAGTCCAAGATCTGTCATCTCAAACCCATCTTTTAATTCCTTCTTCACATACTTGTTATGGTTTTCATCATTACATGTGAGAAACAAGTCATCATCATAGAGATCAAGTATCACCATTTTCTTACCCTGCACTTGAAAATAGAGAGTATCATCAGATTCACTATGATGAAAACCAATGGATTTCAAGTATGAATCCATTTTCTCATACCAAGCCCTAGGTGCCTATTTGAGCCCATACAAAGTTTTTATCAATTTACATACTTTGTGTTTAGCACCCACCTATTCAAAACCTTGAGGTTGTTTCATAAATACTTCTTCCTATAAATCACCATTTAAAAAGGCATTTTTAACATCCAATTGATGTACTTTCCAACCATTTTGTGCTGCTAAGGCAAGTACCATATGAATAGTGTGCCATTTGGCAGTTGGTGCAAATGTTTCCTCATAGTCAATACCTTCTTTTTGTGCATATCTTTTTGCAACAAGTCATGCCTTATGTTTATCAATGGAGCCATCTGATTTATACTTAGTCCTATAAACCCATTTACATTTGATGGGTTTAACATGTGGAGGAGGATCAACTAAAACCCATGTATTATTGTTAAGTATGGAATCATACCTACATTTCATTGCCTGTTACCAAACATGTTTAGTATATGCCTCCTCAAAAGTGGATGGCTCAGTGGAAGAAGTAGTAACAACCATAGCATAGTTTACCTATTTTTGAGAATTCTTTGGCCCTATTAAACCAACTTCATCTATTGTCAAGTCACAAAAAGTACTTTGAGCCCATTTTGGATACTTAGACAAATTATTCAAATCAGGGACTCTAGAATTCTCATCATGTACATTATTTGAAGGGGGACTTAGAGAATTTTCAACAATTTCTAAGTCATCAACCTATGAACTTGTAGATGAAGGAGAGGAAAGTGAAGGAATTTGAGTTTCATACCGTAACTTTGAAGAGTTATCCCCATTATTCAAACCCTTATCTCTTTTTGTATTTTTCCTCTCTAATCTATCAAGTTGAGAATCAATCTCTGCAGTGTTTATAGTCCCAAACTCATCAAATATTACATCTCAACTCACTATGAATTTGCCTAAATCTTGTGTAAGAAAATGAAAACCCTTTTTATCTTCAGAATAACCAAGAAAGATGCATTTTTGACTTCATGGTTCCAATTTAGTTCTATGTTTAATAGGAACCAAAGTAAAACAAACACATCCAAACACTTTCAAGTATTTAACTTTGGGTTTAAACCCATACCATACCTCATATGGAGTTTGTCCCAAAAGTGCAACTATGGTAGACCTATTTCACAAATACACTATAGTACCAATAGCTTCGGCCCAAAATTTATCATCAAGCTATTTATAGTGCAACATGGCACATGTTGTGCCCTCTAAAGTTCTATTCATTCGTTCAGATACTCCATTTTTGTTGTGGAGTATAAGCATTACTATATTGTCGATGAATACCATGTTCTTGACAATAATCTAAAAATTCATTAGAGGTATACTCACCTCCATTAAATGAATGAAGAGTGGCCAAATGTGAACCTATTTATTTTTCAACTAAGTGTAACCAATCAACAAATTTAGTGAAAACTTCATATTTGTTTTTCATAAAGAATACCCAAGTCATCCTAGAAAAGTCATCAATAAACAAGACAAAGTATCTACACCCACCAGGATGACTTTTTCATGTCACATACATCACTATGAACAACTGTAAACATCTGTTAGCTCTCCAAGATGATTGTTTAGGAAAGCTTTCCAAATTTTGTTTGCCCAAAACACATGACTCACAAAGAATACTATCTTTGCAAAAAGTGGGAAACCCATTCACCATACCATATCTCTACAAATCCACTAAAGAGTGGATATTCAAATGTCCATAGTGGAGATGCCATAACTGCTATGTAGACATAGTACCTGTACCTGTGTCAACAACTGCTGCAAGTTCTATATTAGGAGGAATCACCTTATAATGCAATTTAACCAAGTTTCCATCTTCATATCCTATATACATTGTTTTATAATCATCCTTCATGGAATTGATGTAAATGAGCCCATTTTCAAGCACAATTTGATAACCTTTCTTTCAAATAATTACCAAAGAAAGTAAGTGTTTCTTCAATGTGGGAACATACCAAACTGTCATGTCCCCTTTTTTGTGGACATTGACAGATTTGATGATTGGCCTATTATGCGACCTTCGTAGGCTAATAAGATGGATAGAGGGTCATAATGGAGCTTGGATTGACTTTGATTCACAGGGTTTCTACATTTGATTTTCATTCAAGTTATTTCAGACATATTTGGCCAGGGCTCCTACTTTTTAGGGATATTTGATATGCAGTGGAGCACCTTTATTTTGGTATGGTCATATGCGGAATCACTCCCTGATTCACCTGCTTCGATCGGTTTGAGGATCCGATGTATATTGAGGGAGATATTAATATTTGATTGATTTAATCAAATATTAATTATTTGGTCTCATTAATAATTAATTATTAATTATTAATTATTTGGTCTAATTTTAAATTAGAAACCCTAATGCTAATTTAAGAAAACCCTAATTAGGGCAAGCATATCTTTTGAGGGTATAAGGGTTTCACATGGAGGCCATTATTGATTATGCATAGATTATTGATTATTGAAAATTGAAGAAATTCTTCTGTGAAGACTGAGCCAAGGGTTCCAGGATTCCATTGCAGTGGAGAATGTTCCCTCTTCATTGTGTGTGATTTAGAGGCTGTGAGATATCAGCTGATTTATCGCCAAATTGAGAGATAGCTTCATCCAGAAGTTATCACAGAATTCCAGGTTTGAGAGATAACTTCACACAGAAGTTTATCACAGAGCTTTCCAGGTATTTCTTGATTTAGTTCATGTTTTTGTTTCAATAAATTATACAGAGAGAGATCTGCGGTATTAGATACAATAGATTTCTAGATCAGGGATCAACAGACAGGTTGTGCTGAGTTGGCAGCCGTACTAAGTCTGTACAGGTCTGTATAGATTCGATCAGGCACCGACATCGGTAGAGAGAGGGCTTATAGCGACCGACATCAGTCGATTGAGGACCGACGTCGGCAGAAAGCCGACCGACAGAGACCGACGTCGGCGAGATATCGACCGACGACGGCGTTTGTGTGTCGACACAGAAAGGCCGAGACCCTTCCAGATTCAGATTTCACTCCCAGATTTGCAAAACACAGGGTTTTAAGACTAGACTGTAATATTATTTAATTTGTATGCCAGAGACTCAATTGTGTAATCATCTAGAAGAACAAGTAATGAGATCTTGATTTGTTATTAAGAGATTATACTGTGATTTGTTTATGCTTATTTGAATATATTTTGCAAGTTGGTATTGTGATCAGAGTTTTTTGTGTTGCTATATTCCCTATTTGAAGGGGATATCATAGTGGTATCAGAGCTTATTATGCAGATAAGAGAGGCCCTAAGTAAGGGACATCACAGTGGTATCAGAGCTTATTGTGCAGATAAGAGAGGCCCTAAGTAAGGGACATCACAGTGGTATCAGAGCCAAATTCCTGCCATCCTGTTGGGCACATCAGAGCTAATGTCTTTCCATTCTGTTGGGTAGTTTGGGTAGATTGAATCAGCGAAGGATCATGATGCCTTCATATACTTAGAAACAGTGGGACAATGATATGAAGAAGCTGGAACACAGTTTGAAGCAGTTGGATGAAACCCAGAAGAGGATGAATGCAATTCTTTCATATCCTACATCCAAAAACAAACCCGCACGATATATGACAGCGAAGGAGGAGTGGGAGTTAGTACCACCTTGAATTAAGAAGTTGTTGCCTTTTGATCGCTTTGTTAAGCATAGGAGAGAGCACTACAGATCACTTCAACGAAAGAGTAGCATGTCCCATGATTATTATGATTATGAGATAGGAGATAGTGAAGATGAGGATGAGTTTGATGCTTGCACTTAGAGTGTACAGGGGTGCTCAGATGTTAGTGCACTGAGGGTTGATGATCTCTCAGTTATGACAAAGATTGTAGAAGAGTCCTAGGATCTGATTATTGCAGATGATACTCAGGAGATTGCAGTGGATAGTTTTGAGGACTTAGTTTCACCAGCGGTTTCTCTCAGTATGGAGGAGTTAGACAGTGATGCTACAGTTGTTGATACTCCGTATGTTGATATGAGCTATGGAGTTGATTCACAGAGTATGGATGGTAGTACTCCAGAGATCAGTGATTCTGAGTCTACTCTTTTGGACCATGCATCAGAGGAGGATTGTAGGAGACAGTCTAGCCAGTGCCACCATGTGTCTAGTCAGCTGCGAGTTAGTGAGCGAGACATTGCTACCGCTTGCAAGCATTTTGATGATGCTCATCAGTTGTTAGCAGTATATGGATGGGGTTCTCCTACTAGCATCGAGCAGGGAGGTAGTTATTTGTCCTTGACAGAGATCCACTCTTTATGGGAGGCTATCCAGATTCTGAGACAGGGTTATATGCAGTTGGTCACCGACAGAGATTATCTTATGGAGTGGGGTAGCACAACATATGATACATTGTTGGTCGAGGAAGATAAGGTGAGTGAGCTTACTCAGCAGCTAGAGGCGACTTCTGAGATTCTTGAGACTACGTAGTTAGCTTATGAGGAGTCACAATTTCATTTGGCTGAGATGACCATGGAGTTAGAGCATTTACGGTCTTCACCAGCCCCAAACTCAGAGGTTAGTACATTGAGTGTTGTTGGTGAGTACGTTCCTACAGTTGTTGCTGAGGAGCACGTTGATGAGGCTGATACACATGTTCAAGATTTGGTAGTACCTAATTCTGAGGAGTTTGAGATACCAATGGAGTCGAGTCTCCATATTGATTCTTCTCACACAATTGATAGTATGGTATAGTTGGTTGTGCCACCATTACAGAGGGATCAGTTATGGGATGGATTAACACCATCTTTTGTAGATAGGATTTGCAGTTGCCAAGTACACAATCTACAGTATCGACACATCCAAGGTAGTTGTGATTTCAGAGATTGGTTGAGTTGTGTTTGCCAATTTGATTATGGGTTCCTCTTTGTTCTACTTCTGTTGATGTTATAGGTACTTGCATTAATTCACAGTAGTGCAGAGCATAACTACATTTGGGATCCAGGTGGATCGAGTAGTTCATTGTTCCGAGATTGCTTGGGGATAAGCAATTTTCGGAGGGGCGGATTGTCATGTCCCCTTTTTTGTGGACATTGACAGATTTGATGATTGGCCTATTATGCGACCTTCGTAGGCTAATAAGATGGATAGAGGGTCATAATGGAGCTTGGATTGACTTTGATTCACAGGGTTTCTACATTTGATTTTCATTCAAGTTATTTCAAACATATTTGGCCAGGGCTCCTACTTTTTAGGGATATTTGATATGCAGTGGAGCACCTTTATTTTGGTATGGTCATATGCGGAATCACTCCCTGATTCACCTGATTCGATCGGTTTGAGGATCCGACGTATATTGAGGGAGATATTAATATTTGATTGATTTAATCAAATATTAATTATTTGGTCTCATTAATAATTAATTATTAATTATTTGGTCTAATTTTAAATTAGAAACCCTAATGCTAATTTAAGAAAACCCTAATTAGGGCAAGCATATCTTTTGAGGGTATAAGGGTTTCACATGGAGGCCATTATTGATTATGCATAGATTATTGATTATTGAAAATTGAAGAAATTCTTCTGTGAAGACTGAGCCAAGGGTTCCAGGATTCCATTGCAGTGGAGAACGTTCCCTCTTCATTGTGTGTGATTTAGAGGCTGTGAGATATCAGCTGATTTATCACCAAATTGAGAGATAGCTTCATCCAGAAGTTATCACAGAATTCCAGGTTTGAGAGATAACTTCACACAGAAGTTTATCACAGAGCTTTCCAGGTATTTCTTGATTTAGTTCATGTTTTTGTTTCAATAAATTATATAGAGAGAGATCTGCGGTATTAGATACAATAGATTTCTAGATCAGGGATCAACAGACAGGTTGTGCTGAGTTGGCGGCCGTACTAAGTCCGTACAGGTCCGTACAGATTCGATCAGGCACCGACATCGGCAGAGAGAGGGCTTATAGCGACCGACATCGTTCGACTGAGGACCGACGTCGGCAGAAAGCCGACCGACAGAGACCGACGTCGGCGAGATATCGACCGACGACGGCGTCTGTGTGTCGACACAGAAAGGCCGAGACCCTTCCAGATTTAGATTTCACTCCCAGATTTGCAAAACACAGGGTTTTAAGACCAGACTGTAATATTCTTTAATTTGTATGCCAGAGACTCAATTGTGTAATCATCCAGAAGAACAAGTAATGAGATCTTGATTTGTTATTAAGAGATTATACTGTGATTTGTTTATGCTTATTTGAATATATTTTGCAAGTTGGTATTGTGATCAGAGTTTTTTGTGTTGCTATATTCCCTATTTGAAGGGGATATCACAGTGGTATCAGAGCTTATTGTGCAGATAAGAGAGGCCCTAAGTAAGGGACATCACACAAACATCTTCCAAGTATTTTATAGACCCATTAGGAAGAAGAATCCGAATAGATCCAAGTCCTAGTGGTGTATGCATAAACTTATCTACTAAGGCAACTAGAGAGAGAGAAGCTTCCTTATACGACCAAAAGAAATCTCTCCTAAATGTCATGTGTTTGGTTACTCCTGTGTCTAAAACCCATACATCTGTAAGCTCATCTCTAGCCTCATATTCAATATAATCAATGTGCCCCAAAGTAGTGAATGCAGATTCATGAGCAACATTACTAGATTCATCCTAGTCATGATCGACATACTGAGCAGAGTTAGTCGTAGTGACTTTTTGTGGCCTCTAAATTTTATCAAAAGGAATCCTACATTGTGAGGCAATGTGACCAAATTTTCCACATCTATGACATTGAATGTCTGATATACCTTGACCTCTGCCCCTATATGAGTTGTGATCATGTCCTTGATCACTTGTTTCATGTGAATGTGATTGATTAGATTATTGATTATTTGAATGACCCCTACCTCTGTTTTGATATCTACCTCCTCTGTAACCTCGACCTCTTCTATAACTATTTCCTCTATTGTTTTGATTCCCAGATGAAGATGAACTAGGATTTGACTCTAAAACATGTGGTTCTTTAGCTTTCTTGGATTTTTTAGGTAGAGAGAGGTCATGTTGGATGAGCAACTCAGCCAATTTATCAAAGGTGATCCCTGTGATCTTGTCAGAGACATGCAACATTTCAACAAAATTCCTATAGAACCCTGGTAGTCCTTTCAAAGTAGTAGTAACTATGAGGTCATCATCTAGTTTTCCAAAACCAGCATTAGTTTACTTAGTAGTGATATTTTTCAACTTAGACATATATTCTCCCATATCCCCATCTTCTTCTAATGACAAAGTAAACAACTGCATATGAATATCTATCTTCTTATGTTTAGGTTTCTTATCATACAAATCTGATAATATTTTCCATGCAGTGTAACTATGAGGAGAATTTTCAATATGAACATAAGTATCACAAGTACAAAAACATTTAATGAGAGCTAAGGCCTTAGAATCACACAAATTGAATATATATAATTTAGCTTGCTCTGTTGGCAATGTGGGATTTTCATTCTTAACAATATCCCATAACTCATTAAAAACTAGTGAAGCCTCCATCAATCATTTCCAATCTAAATAATTAGAAATTGTTAATCTATCACCATTTGAAAGAAAATTTTGAATTTTCAGCATTTTGAAATGAAAACAAGTGCAGTAGAGAAACATGTGACAAAATGTAAAAGAAATGAAACAAATATCACACTCACTGCACAAGACACTGCTTCTACGGGGTTTTGCACTTAACCTCTACGTAGAGCGTAAAAAGAAACAAGTATTTTTGATGGGTTTTGCACTTAACCACACCAAAAATCAATGATTACACCCTTATTTCACCAAATTACAACATTATTCCACCAATTACACCCTTATCTCACCACAGCAATGCAAAATAAATATGATTGAATTCTGCTCCTTTTTCAAAAATTTAAATAACACAATACAATAAGTATGTGTTTTACAATGTTTTGATTTAAAAGGGAATATCCCTTTTTCAAAAAGGCATATTATAAAGCAAAAAAAAACTTTCTCCAAAAAGAAGAGATTTGAACCCTTGACCTCCTCCTTTACAAGCTTCTTACAAAATAAGCTTAACCAATTGCTCTAAGAGCATTTTCAGAACATTACACTCAAAAAAATTTACTTATACCAGATTTATGTGTATGAGGGAAAATTTAAAAAAAATTACATGTGAATGTGAGTAAATAAATTCAAATTCTTTTTCCCTTTTTACAGCCTTCTCTTCCCAGCTTCTCTCGTGGGACCCCGCCACATCAAATATTTGAAACAAAACTTTAGAAATAACAAAAAATTAATTTATTGTATTATACCTATGCCATTCTTCCCTGGGACACCATGGCTACTCCTAGATGTTTTCCTGCACCTTCTCGCTTTCCTACAGGCCGTACAAATCCGTACAGGGAGGATAAAATTGTTTTTGACTGAGTTTTGGTAGATTTTTAAAGTATTTTTTGCAGGAAATGAGTTGAAAATAAAGCCTGGGCATTGGAAGGCCGTACAACTCAATTTTTTATATATTTTTCATTTAGAATGCAAAAATAGGGGATTTAATGCCATTTGATCAAGATTTGCAGATGTTTTGGATTTATAAAGTGCTGAAATGAATGCAAATCACAATGGCAGCCATAAATGAAAAATTTCAGATGTTTTTCTCAAATAAATAGGCCATATAAATCTGGTTTTGGCCAAAAAACAATGAATTTAATAACATTAAAATGCTAAAAATTCATTTTTATGCCAGATGAGGAGGTTGAACAGAGGAAAATGGAGTATGAATGATCAAAAAAGACTAGACTGTGGTATATGGAAATATACAGGTTTAAATATAAATAATATTTGAAAAATTAAAATAATTTAATAATTTTTCAAAATATTTAAATCAATACTATATGGCATTCCTTATTTCATGCCAAATGATATCACATGAATTGATTTTTCACCTTGCTCCTTCGAATTCACCATGCTCCCAAAATAACCATGCTCTGATACCACTGATAACTCCTGAACCAAAATAGGTTGAACCTTGTCCTTGCTTAGTGCGAGTGCACACGTATTTTATTAATAATTCAAAAAATCAAGACATAAGGGTGCCTTTACTCCGTTAACCCTTTTACAATGCAAACATGGATTTATATAGTTTTTACCAATGATCGGTAAAAACAACTAATCCTATAACCAACTAAATATGGGAAAACAACCCGTAAGGTAATTCTAATTAATAAATATAAAACATTAAAACTACCTAATAATTAAACTAAGTAAGTTTATTTTATGGGGGTGTCTTTACTAAAAGATGCATGCCCCATTTACAATAATTATTTATTATCTACCAAAAATCTAACCTAATGTTAAGACTTTGGAACAAGTCCTAACAATATTTTCTCCATGTTTGGGGGCATGCGCCCTCAAATATATATCTATCTATTTATATATATAAAATTTTCAAATTTATATTTGTCTTAATCTCAATTCTAGTGATTCATAATGATACATCTTTCAAATCAAATTTATAAAAGGCAAGATGGTTACACCGATACATAGTTGTACTCCCAAACCTTTCTCTCTTTCAATTTTAATCATTTAAATGCTTTAAATTTCATATTATATGCATCTATTATATATTTTAACTTACTCCTAGTTTCAGGTTAGTCACAATCAAAGCACTCAAGTTGGACTCAAGTAAAGTCAAGGTGTGTTATGTATGCCTAGGTATGCATTCATTTTCCATTAAACTATAAATTTCATTACTAGAATAATGTATACACCCTTAATTGTCAATAAACCACACATATCATTTATTTTCATAGTCCTTTCATAGGAGACTCCTATTGGACAATATGATATTTTTACACATTTATCCATATCTTTTGTTTTATCCGTTTGGGTCTTGTTCAAAGCTTGAGTCATCTTTTTACCCATTATCAATCAACTAGAGCCTTTAAAATGGTCATTTCACCTCAGCTAGGTCAATTTTTCCATGCTTATTATATCCCCCCTAGTCCCTAGCCTATAAGATAGGAGCACTAGGATTGGGATATAGCACTAGAACCCAGGGTGTCTAGTTTCTAATGCTCCTATCCAAAGTCAAATTAAAATCTAATGGTCAATTTATTCTATAATATGAGTATTACCCATTTTATTTGATTCATTATTAAGTTTTATAATGTCATAAAAATTCAAATAAAGATCCCAAATTTGAAATAATGAGTCTCCTATATAAAGGACTATAAAAGGCATTTTATATCTAGCACTTGCTACTTTGGCACATTAGACATAATAAAAAGCAATCAATGGTATAGCTTAGCTTCTCTGAACCACACATAAACTTGCATGCTTGATAAATTAAGGGCCTAAGCAAAATTAATTCTTGTATCTATCATGTACATTTATTATTCACATTCCCTAAGGGAGAACTACATTTGATCTGAGAACCTAGTTTTTGCCCCTTTTACTTTTGATGTATTCATTTTTTGCATGTGTGTAGATGGATATAGGTATTTAAGACTAAAATTAACTTATATCAAGTTTTATTAACTTTGAACCTTTAAAATTTGGTACATAGACTCACACTGACCTAGCAAACAAAACCCAGAAAGCTTAGATCTTGAAGACAATAGTGTCAATGAGGGACTATAGCACTAAACACAAAGGTGTCCTATTTTGATGATCCTATAAAATTAGAAAATGAAATTCAATTTTAGATTCTTGATATTGTCTCAATACTACTTTTTAATTACCAGCTCTAGAATCATTTATTTTAACCTAATTTAAGATAAGTTTATTATTCTTCCTCTTTCAAAATTACCTATTTAAAATCTATATTTTCCCCTATTAAACTATATTTTTCATATTATTATAGACCCTTATTATTTATTATCTAACCATTATATTCCCAAAAATAATAAAACATTTTGGTGAACTCAACTTACTTCGAAAAAACCTAAAACCCTAGCTACACTTAGGGTTTTTCCTTCATATTTTTTTGTAAAAAATTAATATCAAAATTCTAATTTTTATATAATTTTTTGTGCATTATTCCTATTCAAAATTATTTTTATAATTTAAAATTATTGAATAATTTTCCAAAATATTAAAACCCTAGCTAAAACCCCTAGATTTCCAAACTAGGTCCTCAAACCTCATGTTTTCCTCCCTTACAATATTTAGAAAAATAATTTGATTTTTTTTACAAATTATTTGGACTATCAAAAGTAATTTTAAAATTTTGATAATATTAGTTCTTTGTGCATTTATTTGATTCATAGTAATTTTCAAAATTCTCTTTGGTGAAAGAAATAAAATAACCACAAAGGCAATTCCTCCTCATCCCAAAGATAAATTTCTAAAATTTTCTTATAATTATGACAATGATTGGATAAATTTTCAAAATTGCACATTAGCTAATAATGTAGAAAATGATTTCATTTATATTGAAGATGATGAACATTATTGTAATGAAAGATATGATAGTATATGTAATGATTATGTTAAAGCATAAATAAATGAATCTTTTTCTCTAAAACCCATTTATTTTATTCCTTCTTGTAAAGAAGATAATTTTTATAAATGGGAAACATACTTCTCACCTCGTTCTCCTATGCACAATGCACCAAATGAACAAATTATTCATGCACTTCCAAGTGAGCCTTTCATGGGTTATAATTTACTTCCATGTGAACCTAATCTCTCTCTCTCTCTAGAATCAAATTAACAATTCATAGTTCAAATGATACATCTCATGTTCTTAACTCTACTTTATCAAAAGTATGTTTAAATGAAAAATCTCCTTATCTTGCTTCTCATATTGAACATGAAAATAATTCATGTATTTCATCCATGGATAACATATATGCACATGAATTCCAATTTCAAATGATAATTTATTGCATATTCAAAAAGAATTAATTTCTTCTATTACACCTCTCCCTAACAATGATGGAAATGATAATGAATATGATAGTGATCATGACAATGAATATGAAAATGAGAGTGATTATTAACATTATTACATATATGATAATGATGATGATAATTATGCACATAGTGAATAAGAATGTGCATCTCATGTTTCTAACTCTTCTCTCACTCCTCCTCTCAAACATAATGCACTTCCAAATGTTTTTTCTACTTCTATGAATGATTATATTTCAAGTAATGCACATGCTAATTCTAATAACACATCTACTTAATTATAATTTGATTCATTAAAACATAAAGATACCAATGAATTTCCAAAGCTACCCCTCACTACAGTATAACCTAATTCTCACTCTTCACCTAAAGAGAATGGTACCTCACATCTTCCAATAAGGTCCAAGTTACCACTACTCCCAAGATTCAAGTGAGCACACCCCCTCTTTATGATATAATTGCTAAATGTAGCATTCCCATGGTTAAAATTAATAATCAAATTCAATGATTAAGTGAACCACTTCAAGATAATAATGTACCATCCTAGGAGATCATCTCTTTGATGCATGTAGTTGGTGAATTACAACACCAATTATATCTCATTACCTTGGAAAACAAAGATTGAAAGTCTTGGATGGATGCCAATGATCTACAAGGTAACCCTATTCTAAAGATAGTCATAAAAGTTTCATTTCCTAAGCACTTATATATACCATAATTACCTCACTTTGATGGAACTAGAGATCCATTTGTACACCTTCAAGCCTTTTAAAAGGCTTTTCCATCTCATATGAGCCTATTGATTCTACTCAAGTTATCCTAGTAGACATTAGTGCGGGAAACACATAATTAGTTCTTTCATTTACTCCCCATTGGTTCATTACACACATATGATGACTTAGAGGAGATATTTATTAGATATTACATCATAAACATGGGCCCTCATGTTAAATATGAGAAACTTGACACACTACATTAGAATTCTTTAGATCCAATTAGTGAGTATATCTTAAGATTCAAGGCTCACATGTTAAGATTGATATACAAACTAGTAGATCTAGAGATTTAGCATATCTTTATTAGGGGGCTTCCTCAACCTCTAATTGATCATCTACTATATTAGGTAGAGTCTTGTTTTAGACACTTGTGTTATATAGTTTTATCTTTGAAAAAGAAATTAGGATTGAATGAGGTAGATTTAGTTGATTGGATCACTCTAGATTTCATAGCAACATATTTAGCTATATTTCCTAACACTTGACATTCACCATGTCCTAAACAAGATAGGAGACCACAACTAGAAAATCAACTAGTCAAGAATAAAGAGCCAATTTCCAAATCATAACCTATAGTATGCACTACAGATAAAAACAACAAGGCACCACTATATTTAGACTTAGAGTGGGATAGCCCATCTACCATATTATCAATACTAATAGATAGGAGGTTAATCACACTACCTTATACTCATTGATGAGATCAATGTCTCTTACATAAATAGACACGTCAGCCCTTTTGTAACTATCATCATATCTGTGGACACAGAGATAATGATTGTTATGGAATCAGAGATTGCATTAATAGATGTGTTGATAATGGCATCATATCATTCACACAATGGAACTAAGATCTCCTCCATCATGGAACCTTAGACCTCATTCATCCATGATTGAGTCATCTTAGGACATTCCTTTACAAGAATCATTGATCACTCATCATGAGTGCAGTGTAAGTTTTAGGATAGAATCTCATAAGAAATCTCTTATTCTACTACCTAAAAAGGTTTGAAAACTAGTATAATGAGAACAACCTACATATATCATTTTAGTCCAAGGAATACGTAGTGTAGTTCCATATACATATCTAGTAGAGTCACATGCATCATAGCAGAGTCCTACTCATGAGAAATATTCACTATGAGTAGATTTTCTAGATCTTATCTCACGTGGAAATCCACTATGGTTAAGATTAAATGACCCCACACCATAGAGTACTGCTCATGAGAATATTCATTATGACCAAATTTTTTAGGTCTTATCTCATGTAAAAACCTATTATAATTAAGATTAAATGAGCCCTCATCATAGGTTTCATATTCATCTCAATATATTTCTGTCATATACATCATAGTAGAGGTCATATGGTATTTAATTATAGATAGATGATCCTTCTTCACAACACATAGTTTCAGTTACATAACCAATAAAGTTAAAATTTTCAAAATCTTCACATAGCTACAATTAGCACACAATAGATAGTATTAGATACAAAGCACATTACTACATAGTATGAGTAGTATGGGCACTTGATCAATTGGTTGATAGGGTTTAGATAGTGATATAACATAAAATAATACAACATATAGTAACCTTTATATTCTTGAGCCACTCTCGAGGAGGTAATATGCACACAGTGCTATCTTACGTCCCCCTAATTACAACTATCATTCCTAATTACAAATAAGCATCCCTATCCAAACTAACTTATCCAAATCCAGACCTTACCAATATCTTACTTTTTCTGATTCTAAACCAATTCACTCTACCAAATCAATTTTAAAAATTATAAATCCAATAAATTTTTTCTTACATATAATCACAAATCAAAGCTAAAAAACACATCCAAACATATTATGAATAATCAAATCACATCCCAAATTTTGTACTACCAAACATATCAAAATAATCACACCACATATCCTAAGTACTATTTTAACAAGCATATGCAAATTCAAAATCAATACTAGATCAACTATTTTTAAATCAACCACCAATAATGAAAATACTAGTATATTCCAAAATCCATAACATAATATGCATGAATACAAAATCATACCAACATATATATATATATATATATATATATATATATATATATATATATATATATATATATATATATAATGATCCATTGTAAGAGGCATGCAATGGGTTGAGGAGGTGTGAGTCCATTGAGTGCTAGACTAGATTATGGGACTAGTAGTAGATTAGAGAGTGAGATTGAGAGTGAGGGCATGACACCCATTCATGATTGATTATATTTTGATATGATTTATATGTTTTTAAAATTGCATTATATATAAGGGCATGACACCCATTCATGATTGATTATATTTTGATATGATTTATATGTTTTAAAAATTGCATTATATATATAATGCAATTTTTAAAACATATAAATCATATCAAAATATAATCAATCATGAATGGCTGTCATGCCCTCACTCTCAATCTCACTCTCTACTCTAGTACTAGTCCCATAATATAGTCTAGCACTCAATGGACTCATACCTCCTCGACCCACTGAATGCCTCTTACGATGGCTCTTTCACTCTAGTAATCAACCATGCTCCTCACATAAGTCTACATATCATCTCTAAAGATCCATGTACTCATCCATAATCCAAGAACTCATTGATCCATAATTAGGTAGAGGCATCTTATGCCTATCTAGCTCAACCCTCAGCTATTGATTACTAGAGTGAGAGAGCCATCATAAGAGGCATTTAGTGGGTTGAGGAGGTGTGATTCCATTGAGTGATAGACTAGATTATGGGACTAGTACTGGAGTAGAGAGTGAGATTGAGAGGGAGGGCATGACACCCATTCATGATTGATTATATTTTGATATGATTTATATGTTTTGAAAATTGCATTATATATATATAATGCAATTTTCAAAACATATAAATCATATCAAAATATAATCAATCATGAATGGGTGTCATGCCCTCACTCTCAATCTCACTCTCTACTCCAGTACTAGTCCCATAATCTAGTCTAGCACTCAATGGACTCACACCTCCTTGACCCACTAAATTCCTCTTATGATGGATCTCTCACTCTATTAATAACCATGCTCCTCACGTAAGTCTAAATATCATCTCTAAAGATCCATGTACTCATCCATAATCTAAGAACTCACTAATCCATAATTAGGTAGAGGCATCTTATGCCTATCTAGCTCAACCCTTAGCTCATTTCTCTCTCTCTAGCTACCCTAACATATGTAGTCATAACTATAGTATCCCTATCAAATAAATGAGCATAAAAACCAACCATAAATATTAATCTGTCTATAAAACCCTCCTCCAAAGAATCATCAGGCACATGTCGTGTAAGCTCACAAAGTATAAACTCAATAATAGTCTACTAATACTTGTCATCTCCACCACCTGCCTCAGCAAGTGCTTCATCTTGAGCTCCTCCCACTCCACTTGTATGAAAATATACAAACATTACATTATTCATTCACTTTAAAAATAAACTAGAATAAGTTCAAACTCATACAAAATCTCAAATATAATCAAAATCTTACCTCCCATCATCTAAATCAGATTAAGATCCTCATACTCAAGTGCATCCCCTATACCAATAGGGTATAATGGGGCCCACCGATGCCTCACCCACCATGTGGTATATGCCTCTATTTAACTAACATCATCTACATCAAGAATATCTATAGTTATAGCCCACACATCTAAGGATAGTGATGCTAACTTAGCCTTTGTAGGCCTACCACGAGCTCCTACTCTTATTGGTGCTCGTGCACTCCTCACCCACACTCATTCTACTAGGGGCACAACCTATGGAACCTCAAACTATATATTCATGTAATCATATTAAAATCATTCATACACTCTAGACTAATGGTCATGTAACCAATAACTAACCCTAATATAACACAACTACACTCTATCCTCTGGCTACCTAGGAAATCCTTAATAGGGCCTCTATATGATATCTTGAGCCACTAGTCTATTTAAAACTCATCTATAATGATCTATCCCAAGAAACCTGATAGCCAATAAACTCATCCACCTCTCCCCATATGGCTACAGAGGTGCCCACCTCTCTCTCTATAATCCTAGTATCCACACAACTGTTATGTGCTTGTAAGCCCAACAATGCAATAAAGTAGTTGCACTAAGACCACCACTAAATTCCTCTTAAATAAACTTATATATATCTTTGTATAAGTAATAAATCATAGTCCTACCCCATGAGAACATAGTGTCATATACATCTACACTACCTACAATCTTATGCATCTTATATGCAATCGATACCCCACTCCCTTCTATTATAATAAAAAGAAGCCAAAAACATTGCCAACCACTTTTGTAGATGCAAAAAAGTTGATTGAATAATAAATGACAATAGTAAATCACTATCACTACCTATCCTATGTATGCCAGAGGGCACACCAACAAAATATAAGGATGCATGATCAATGGAATCTACACCCATATCATCTTATAAAGTCACACACCATCCACTAACTGACAAATGTAAAATACATACACATCCTCCACAATAATAGTCATCTCTCTAGTAGGAAGGAAAAAATTACAGGTGTCTATATTCCACCTCTCACATAAGGTGGTAATCAAATGCCTATCCCACTGCATAGTGCTTAGTTCACACACATGACCCAACCCTACCCTATCCATCATAGCCCTCTCATCAACTAACAAAGGAAACAATCTTAGAGTCTCCATCAATTAGACTCTATAGAAATCCCTCATCCATACCTCACCCTAAAAAACACTAGAAAATAACATGTATATCATTTAACCATGCAAAATCAATAACCAAGTAAAATGATAGCAACTAAACTAAGCATCAGCCCCAAAAATCCAACCTCTAGGATAACACTAATTACAAGACAATAGTATTGGATAGGAGCACTGTAACCTAGATAATAGTGCTAAAATATGGATAGGAGTGCTAGATCTAGTAAAAATTTCCTAAAAATCTTCAAAATAGCTCAAAATCATCAAAAAAAAATTACAAAAAGACCTAAATCACATGTTTTAGCTATTCACTAGGGTAACCTCTCCATCAACCTCAATCTGGGCTATCAACTACTCAAACTGGGACATAGCAGGTGCTCATCTCCTTAGCATATCTCCTACTCCAAAACTCCAAATCTCAAACTAGTCAATGCACAAATGAATCAAGAATCCAATTTTCCTATATCAAACAACTTTGTCTTTTCATTCAAAGAAAAATACCATTTTGATCATAAATTGAACCCCGTATCTCTATTTTACAAACCATTTTATTCCATAAAACCATTTCAAAAATGCCTTTGATATCTAACAAACCTTGATATCTTATTACATCATTTGCATGGTTCACACACACATATCTATACCTATTTTTTACCCAAACACATACAACTTCATCCTCACCAATAATAACATGCTCAACTTTTATACAAATTGGTCCTCACCAATCAAATCTCATTCAACTTTCAAATAACTTAGTCTAAACAATCAATCAACTTCTCAAATCAATTTGAAACTATACCAATCTTATTCCTAGCATTACGCCACTAGTCATCACTTTTAGCTCAACCTCCTCTTTTACAAATTTTGTCCCTCTCCCCAAAATGGGTGTATCATTCCTATTATTCTTATTCTTACACCTACCCAACACACCTATACACTCTCATAGATGGATACACAATGGTTCTTACACCTCTAGTAGTCAGATTATTAGATTCAGCTTAGATGGGTCAAGATATATAGTGATTCAAACTACATGGGTCACTTAGCAATGGTTTTTACACCTCTAATAGTTAGAATTATCAGATTTAGCTCAGATGGGTCAAGATATATAGTGACTTAGATTACATGGGTCATTCAGCCTTACTTAGGACATTTAGAGGGACATACCTTCAATTTATAGATACACAGATTACTCAAATATATAGTGGTTTAGATTATATGGATTCATAGTGACTTTAATATAGATTCAGACCATATATCAAATTTGGGGTCATGTACATCACTACATGTCTCACACATACAGCTTCATATAACATGATATAGTACTAACTAGATAGTAGATTATAGGCATAGTGTATAGCACATTATTTTTATATCTAATTTTACACATGGGACGTGACACAATAGCTCATTTCGCATGTGTTTATATAGATTACCATACTATACAGATGCGTCACTCACATACTAGATTTGGGGGCATGACGTAGATGTTCATGTTCTTCATCTTATATGATTATATAGATTAGAATGACAAGACATGCCATTTTTTATTGCATATTTACCAAAGTTCTCATATTACACCTAGGAATACCCAAGTTGTCACCAAGTTGGACCATATGATTATCTACAACAATTGGTCTATAGCATCACCCAGACCTAGGAGTTTATGCAAGATAGAGGGCAAACATTGGTTTTAGACCTTTGAACACTTCTCAATTCTAATTCAAATTATTCAGAGTGGGGGCATGATAGATATTTCTCTTCATAGCATACATTTTCTATACACACACTCTAGATTACATTCGTTTATGTGGGATAGATGGTAGACATTAGTTTTGGGCCTTCGAGCATTTCTCATTTCTAGTTAGATTTAGTACAAGGGCCATCCATTTTAGGGAGTCCTTTTTTCTCTAGGAACTATTTAGATTCATTAAAAAGTCATCCATTTCAAGGATTCCTTCTTCCTCCAATCACTATTTAGTTCTCCATCCACTTCCCTAGCCAAGAAGTTGGACCCTTTTTTTAGCATGCTTATTTCCATGCAGGTAAGTTGAGGTATGCATCTTCTTTCTTTATTTCTTTTAGTCTAGTACTTCATTTCATTACATCACTAGATTAAAAGGGGGTCAAATGTATACACCCTAAATTGGTCAAGAAACCACATATATTATGTCTTTTCACAGTCCTTTCATAGGAGACTCTGATTGGAGAATATGAGATTTTTACACATTTAGCCATGTCTTTCATTTTTCTAGTTTAGGTCTTATTTTAAGCTTGAATCATCTTTTTACCCATTCTTGATCACCATAAGCCTTTAAAATGGTCATTCCACCTCAGCCAGGTTAGGTTTTCCATTCTTTTTCTATCCCCTCTAGTCCCTAGCCTATAGGATAGGAGTGATGGGATTGGACTACAGTGCTAGAACCTAGGGTTTCTAATTTATAGTTTTCTTGTCCAAAGTCAAATTGAGCTCTAATAGTCAGTTTCTTCTAAAAGATGAGTCTTACCCCTTTTATTTGCTTCATTCCTAAGTTTTCCAATATTGGCCAAATCCAAATAAATCTCCCAAATTCAAAATAATGAGTCTCCTAAATAAATGACTACACAAGGCATTTTATATCTATCACTTACTACTTTGGCACATTAGACATAATAAAAATTAGTCAATAGTATAGCTCAGCTTCTCTGCATCACACATAGACTTGCATGCTTGATCAAGGAAGGGTCTAAGAAAAATTCATTCTTACATCTATCATGTGAATTGATTATGCACATTCCCTAAGGGAGAAATACATTTTATATGAGACCCTAGATTGAGGGTTAATATAGGTAGTGATTAGAACAATAGGGATTCTAGATCATGTGATCATTCTTCCCCTAACCTAGTTTTTTCTCCTTTTTATTTTGATGTATTTTTTATTTGTATGTGTGTAGATGGATATAGGTATTGAATACTATAACAAACCTACAATGAGATCTATTAACTTATAACCCCCAAAATTTGGTACACAAGCTCACACTAACTTAGTGAACAAAACCCAGAAAGATTAAATGCTGAGGACAATAGCACTAGGGAGGGAATATATCACCAAACACTAGTGTGTCCTATTTTGGATCTCTTATCTAATTAGAAAATGAAATCCAAGTTCATATTGTTGATAGTGTCTCAGTCCTACTTTCTAATTACTAGTTCTGGATTCATTCATTTCAGCCTAATTTAAGATAAGTTTACTATTCTTCCTCTTGTAAAATTACATGTTTAAAATATAAATTTTTCCCCATTAAACTAAATTTTTCCTATTATTCTAGACCCTTATTATTTAGGATCTAAAAACTATATTCCCAAAAATAATAGAATAAATAAATGAAGGGAAATGTAGAAACTATGTATAAATTATAAAACACCTCACTCTTGTATACTTGGAAAAAAACATATCATGGATGTACCTTAATCCTCTATACCTTTTTATCTACCAAAAATCTCATATACACTATCTCTCTATGACTAATTACTTATCTCTTAGTTTGACCTATGTTATTTTAATGACTCAAACCTATTACCTTTCCTAGAATGTCATAAACCTACTTATATTTCATCTCTAGAAGTTCTAGACTTTTACATATTTGACAACTACCCAGATACTTGCATCCTAATCAAATATTTGTATTGACACATGTCCTATCCCAATGTAAGTGTTTAGTACCCTAAATTCATCTAATTTACAAATGAAAGGTATCCTAAAGTTGGTCTAAGTGATTTAATGCAAGATATTATCCAAATGGATTGATATAAATAAAAATCAAC
>JARHVA010003852.1:610000-695000 GCA_037957365.1 Torreya grandis
TCCCCAAGTTCCAACAATTTCCATAGTTTCCTTTATTTACTTAATTGTGTTTATTTCCATAAATTTGTCAAATTTACCCTCATTTTGCTATAATTTCTTTGATTTTAATATAATTTCTCCATTTTTAGGATTTCCTTAAAGTTTCCTATTTCTAATTAATTTTATTATTTTTTAAAATTTTTCATAATTTTACTCTTATTTTATGATGATTTCCCCAAGTTTCACTCATGTCTATAGCATTTCCTAATTTTCCCAATTTTTCTAGTTTCTTGTATTTGTCACTAATTTCCCTATTTTTAGTCTAATTTACCCAAGTTTCACTATTTTTTTGTAATTTACCCTTCACCCTAATTTTTTTTTAAAAAAAAAACCTAATTTCCTCACTTATATTCCAATTTTTAGTAATTTCTCTAATTTCACCTTTCGCCTGATGTTGTCACTAATTTATCTCATTTTAAAAATGTGCCCCTAATTTCTTTGATTTAATCTAATTTACCAAAATTTCCATCATTTTACACTTATTTCTAAAATTCAAATCTAATTTCACTAATTTTAATATGCCTTTCAATACTTTTTGTAATTCCAAAATTTCACTTATTTACCCTAATGTTCACTTAATAATAAAACATAAAAAAACTTATGTATTATGAGACTAAGCTATTTTTCATTTTTTATTATAAAAATAAAAGTATTGACTCTCACTTATCTTTTATACATTTAGTATTTTTTAGTATTTTTCCTTCTCACTCTTTATTCATATTATCCAACACTTAACATGGCAATTGTAAAATGAAAATTACTGTTAGAAATGGATGTAATCACCCTACACATAATTTGAGGATGCAAAACTTGTGTAATTTGCGTCATATCTATATTTACTTCACTTCTTCATCACAATTTTGATTGAACAAAGAAATGTCAAATCACGTAATTTTAAAGTACCTAATTAATGTAATTAAATACACATGTATTATTTTATGATATAATCATCACTCTTTTAATAATTTATGTTGAAATTATTCTCATGTCATATACACCTATAGACCTAAAAATACATCTTGATAGTTTGAGATTATTTTGTGATACTCATGGTTTACAAGTGAACTTGATTAAAACAAATGTCATGGTTTTAAACACAACAAAGCAAAAATACTAGGAAACTAATACAATCTATAAAGATGGTTGATTTTAGTGATTTTCCCTTATACCTACCTACGAGTTCTTATTAAAATATCTCATTTTAGTATAAGGATTGTAGAAGAGGTATTTTTTAATCACTTGAGAGGCAAGGTTTCCATATAAATTTTTATAATGTTAGTATTTTTTAATACTCAAATAATTTTATATGGTTTAAAATATGCTTATAATATAAATTATAAATAGGGATGGGTAATAATTGGTGACACTCATCCATATCCTATTAATATAAAAGAGTGTCAACTAAGTAAATAACTTAATTGAATTTGGATATTAATAAGAAAAGAATTTATTTAAAGATGACTTGTTCGATACGTCTTTTATAAATACTTATTCTACAATTAATCTCCTTTCTAAACCTATACCATGCCACTTTATTGTCTATATAATACCATATAGGGTTAGTGGGAAAAGTAGCTTATATGGGTGAGATTTACTATTTTAGTACTAATGTTGGAGGTTTTTAATATAAAAAGGTAGTAATTATACCTATATAAATATGTATGTTATCTTTTTAAAGATTTTATTTTTATTGTCATTGTTTATATATTGCATACATGTGGATGTTTGTCTTAATATATTTTAACTATATTAGAACCTGTTAAGGAATTTTACATGTTATCAAAGATTATAATAAATCTACACCTCTTGAATTGTGTTTATATAGGAATTATTCAACTATTTTTTTCCATCAAAATAATTAGGTATAAGATCATATATATGTTGTGCCCTAACACACACACCCCATTTTTTTCAAAATAGGGACCCACTATTGATTGAATATCCTAATTTTAGGTCTTCTAACCAAAATTATATGACATGGAAGTTAGAAAACATAAATTTAAGGTCATTTATAAGTTTTTATTATGTTTCAAATTTAAAGGAGAATCAGTGTTGTGCATAAACTTTATTATATGATTCAATTTTCACCTTTGATTTTAACTTAACTTAGTATTTATGTACATATTTTTATTTAAGATTAAATGTATAATTGATTTGACATGTCATGATTTTAATTGGTTATTTTTATATGTTGTGTCCTGAAAAGGCTAAGCCAGAAAGGGAAGAAAGGAGACATCTATCACATTATGATAATTAAGCATTTGAGAGGGGGTGAAAGAAGCCAAATGGAAATAAAATCCATGGATTATGAAATTGAAATGAAAATAATAGATAAGGAATGGAGTGAAAGACATTGTCATCATTAATTCACATGAATTAAAAAACTCATACATTCAATTCTCAAATGTAGTACATCCAAATCAATATAATTAGAGTTTATATTTCTAATATAATCACATTACCTTCTATTTATCAAGTGCACATTATGAATTCAGAGTTCTATTATGGCCAATAAATTACAAACTCTTCATTGAACATACATTTTCCATGTATAGTTTCAATGGCCTCCTCATAACGCATTGTGTTTCCTTTTACATATTCAATTGTTGGACTAATAGAGTATATTCACACAGTGTTTGATTAAATGAAACTCAAACATGATTTTAAACATTACTCTAATATTTTGGATTAGGTCTAAATAGTCAATCTATACAAGGTTGAAGACTAACTTTCAATTTTCACACAAAGGTACAAGGATGACTTATTGGAAAAAAGTGATCAATGTACACAATCATACAACTAAACCACATGTAATGTCCTTAATCGACCTATAATTTAATTTATTTGTGAATGGAAAAATATCAAACAAAAATCTTACATTCTAACTTAGCAATATTTTAGTAACATACTTAAATGGAAATGGTTTTGAGAGATGCTTTAGGTTCCTTCTATAAATACCTTATAGGCAAGATATGGTGAATTCTTGGCTCCTAGAAAATAACATCCACATCAAGTTGAAATAATGGGCTAACAACCCAAGCAACTTTATAATTCACATCCCTACTTTAGATATCCACATTTTTGTCTTTAAACTAGAGGTAAGAATTTATGTGGCCCTACCAAACATAATATATGGTTTCTCAATCATTTATTATGTCAAAGAGATATGGGTCACATTATTTGACACTATCCTAGCCTCTAAAAAAATCCTAGCCTTTGAGATTGTACATGAATAATCCTAGCAACCATCCATAAAATACCTAAAGAACAAGAATTATGATGAATTATATGTATTCCATGGGTAAAGGTTAAGAACATAAATAAAAAAATTTACATATAAATTTTACCCTAAGTAATACTATCCCATATATGATAATAACATGCCCAAACTGTCAGATCCTATCAAAAATACTATTCAAAAAATGGGCAACTACTGGTTTTATCATGGGTGCACTATGATCAAGATAGAAGGTACCAAGGTGAACCATTTATACTTACCCCAAATTATTCCTAATAATTTGGATAAATATAAAATTATTGATCAATTATATAATAGTGTATATGTGGATTTATTAAGATCTAATCAAGAATCTATCCACCTAATCCTTCTTAACATTGGTTAAAATCAATAAACAAGGTGGATTTCTTCTAGTCTATTAGAATAATAAGTATGTATTATCGGTTAAAATGGGAAACATTTAGATGTTGGGACCCTATGAATAATTTCAAGGAGAATATCAAGAGATATGAAATAAAATTAAGAATCAACTATGGTCACCAATCCTAAAATCAAGAAAATATGTTCATGAATGTAGAAGATACCACTAAGGTTACTATCAGGTTTTATGGGGTAAAAATGTTAATGATTATGGAACAAATATTAAAATATTATCCCATAATTAATTATGAATATTTTAAGTAGATAAAAAAGGGACAATGGTTTACCAAACCTATTCATGGACATCCTCCTCATACAGAAGCAAACATACAAGAATAGGCTGGCCCATCTGGGGAAGAAAGTGTTGAATATATAGTTGAGACTACCCCTTCACATATAGTTGATGCTAATTCTCCTCAAAATATAGCTAGTGTGGAGATATATGTATGTTCTAATATAATATCTAGGATATTTTCTAGGTCACCACTACCTTCATTAACTATAACACAATAAGTAAGTCTTCCTACTTTTTTGTCTCATGTTTCCATTTTTCTCCTTCTAGGTCCCCCTATTATGAAAATATGTTGATAAATTAGCAAATATTTATATAATAAAATTGAAAACCACAAATTATAAGAATGAAAAATGAATAAATATTACCTCAAGAGTGAATAAATCCACAAATGTGAGATAAAGGTGACAAATGGGGAAACCATTATATGGAATGAAACTCCACACTAGTATTGAAAAATTTCAACAAGAATATCCAATTACAACAACATGAAGAAGATAGGATAATAAATAACTTATACCAAGAGAGATCAAGGATGCAGAATAAATATTAGATCAATAAGATTATTTTGAGATTGTAGTGCAAGTGTTGAAAAAATAAAAAGGAGATCTCTTTATAAAGAGCTAAGAGAAGGAGTTACAAGTGTAAGTTCTAGGATATTTTCCATGTTTCCCTAATCCTCATATAATTTGGGAGGCTTTGTATTCTATATGGTGGGAGAGGAGTTACATGCAAGTAACTCCAAATCCAACATATGGACTAGATAGGTAAGTGACACATCATAAGGCTAGTATAAAATGCATTTATAAATACAGTATATATGCACACATATAAGACATAATATAATCCTATAAACTATATAAATGAATCAAATTAAAGTTAATTATTTAAAACTCTCCCTTAAGATTAAATTTTGGGTTTTAAAATTGGAGATAACCATTTAGAAACAAAGAAGGGATTTGAAATTACATAATACCCCCCCTTAATATAAACTTTCTTCAAGAGGAATAACAATAGTTTGAGAAATAAAGAAGAGAAACTAATGGAAAAAGTTTTAATGAAGAATGTGTGATAATAAATAATCTCCATGAATCCTCCTATTAAATTTTTGTTAATCCACAATGGAATAAATACCAACCAAAAAAGGAAGAAATGATTCACAAAACCCTACAAAATAAATATGATAGCACCAATATTTAAAGTTGACTAACTAATATGCTAAAATTAAAATATAAATACATAATGTAATAAAAATATATGTACACCTAGAAAATTTTAACTAAAATATAACTTCCATAATAAATTTTAAAACCTACACAAAAATAAGTTAGTCTAAAATAGTTCTAAATAAATAATATTTCTTTTGCAACAAAAAGCAAGAAATGCATAATAGAGTTTGAGTTTAATAAAATTGGAAAAAAATAAGATGTGTCACTTGAAAAATATTTTATGTGTGAAGCATTATAAGAAATATCACAAGAGGACATATCAAAATCTTTATAAGATTCATTTTCTTTAGGAATCCAAACAATTTTACCCTTAGAGGTAGGAGATTTATGCATTTTATAATAATGCAAAGTGTCTTGTGTAGATTTACCACAAGATTTTCATAGATTTAATTATAACATTTTGATATATAATGACCATTTTTTTAATAATTCACATAAGGTTTATTAATTTCAATAAAATCATGACCATTAGAAGCAATGTAATGAAAATAAGTTGCATTATAAGTCCTATGGTGAGGAGGAAAATAAGATGTCAATTTTTCATTAGAATCATTTGAAACATTATATACAATATATTTATAATTTTAATTTGATTTAGGCAACATATGTTTGATAATATTGTCTTCAAACTTACCAAGCCTAACACCTGAATAACCCATAGAGTTCATGATTTTGAAACTGGGGTTGGTAGAAGGAGTGTGCACATGAGTTTTATTTTGTGTACAATAAAAATGAGATCCATAATCGTTAGAGATATTAAAATTATAAAAATACATAAATTTATTAGTTATCACATCAAACTAAGAATGCATGTTCTCCAATTTGTCAAGAAAAGTATCATGAAAATCCTAAACAAATTTATGTAAACTAGAAATAATATCATTTTGAAATTGTATTTCTTGTTTAAGAGTAATAATGTATTCATTTTTAATATAAATTTGACATGAATCATATTGATATGCTAATAATACACTAATTTGAATGCCATGTAAGATGTAAATTTGAAATATAATTAATGTCAACACTAAATATGCTTATCAATTTTTGGATATATAAGCCTTATTAAAAATAGCCAATAATGGTTTTAAAAAAATGATCTTACACAAATTTTATCAATTAATTTTAAAATTTAAAACCATACCAAAAACATTAAAAATTGATTTTGTATCAATTTAAATTTCTTCCAAAAAATCCAATGTAAACATGCATTTTGAGTGATATAAATGAAAATATTTGAAATTAAGTTCTCAAAAGAAAAAATAAATAAAGTGACATATGACCTTTTTATTTTTTCAATTATTTTTTACTTTGAGCAACAAATAAAAACAAAATACATTTTTTGTTTGGATAGTCAAAATTTTCACTCCACTAGGAATGAAGGACTTTTGTTTTGATTTTAGAAAAGTTATATTTTTTTATATTTGAAATTAATAAGAATAACAAGACTTATTAAACAATAAAACTTATGTATTAAAGAGTATGCCTTAATACTATTATTAATAGAAATAATAAGATATTGACCCTGAGCTGTGATTTAAATTAAAGTTTCCTTGACTAAATAAAAGAAGAATTTTTATTTTGTGATATTAAAAAGCATGCAGTAATATTGTAGAAGGGAATAAAACCCCTAATAAAGAGTATAAAAAACAAGTTCCTACCAAAGGAAAGTAAACAGTCATAAGAGTAAACATAGAAAATAAGGTGTTACATCCCAAGGACAATTATGAAGGCATTTAGATTTACTTTACATGCATTTTAGAATAAATGAGTTTGTAGTTTTTAGGCACAAAAGATTAAATATAATTGGATAAAACTAAATCCTCTATATCAATGTAACCTACAAGAAGTCTAAGAAAAAGAATGCTAAAATTAATAAAAAATGAGATTCCACTCACTTAAATTAGAATGCAGACATAGAAAAAAACAAAAAATAAAAAACTTTCCTCTATTAAATGCCTTGATAAAATTGATATTGGAATGCCACAATAATCATGCCAAATAAAATTTATATAAAGGAAAACAACATGTAAGTCAACGAATTAATATTGAATATATGTTTAAGGATCATACAAAAGTTAGAATGGATAACTAGAGCATAAAAGGCAAAAAAATTAGAATTCCAGACAAGCCAAAAATAAAAACTAGAATGATAAAAAACTACATAAAGGAGGAGGAGAGGGGCACCAAAGATATATAAATCTAAGATATGCTTCAACAAATAAACTAGGATATAATTCTAGACACAATAATAGTGAATAATAAGCTAAATAAAAGTTACTTTAACGAATCTTAAAAAAAATAGAACCTTGTAAGAAGGTGTTACCAAAGAAATATTATTGAAGACTACCACTTATACCTATAAAATGTGCAAGATAGTAGCAGAGAGAGAGGCACTATAGCTATAAAAATATGTATACCCATAAAAAATGGCCAAAAAACTCAATTTAGAAAGAATAATTTACTACTATCATATTAAAATCCGAAAGAAAAACACCAAAAACTGAGATAAAATTCCAAAAATGTCAAAATAATGATGCATAACTAGAATATAACCAAAATATATTTAGCATATTAGAATAAAACTAGTTATATGTATTCAAATAATGGATAAAAATATAAGAAAGTAATAAAAATGCTCCTTTTCCCTTTCTCAAATTTAAAATAAAATCAACATGCAATGCTAATAGAAACGTGAAACAAAGAGATTAGAGGGGGGAAATGGTGATGAATTTGAATTAAATATAATATTCCTCCAATAAAGGTCTATGCAACACTTACGATCAACATTAAAATGGCCAAAGAGCTCTGATATCATAATAGTAAATTAATTGATATCACTAGAATAATTTTGAAAACCATGAAGCAAAAGAATTCAAAATGAAGCAATATTACCTCAAGAGTGAATCAAACCATAAATGTGAGAGTAAGTTGATATGTGGGTAAACTATCATATGGATAAAATTCCCACCTTATTATTTAAAGCTTGCAACAAGAATCTCCAGTTATAATAGCATGAAGAAGCTTGGAGAAGAATGGACTTAGACCAAGAGAGCATCAAGGATGAAAAAACAAGACTAGACCAACAAGAGTGTTTTAAAAATGTACTATCAAGTGTTGAAGAAAGGGAAATGAGAGTTATTTATAAATAACTAAGAGATCAAAGGACTTATAAGTGCAGTATCCATCATGTGTGTCATGTGTCCCTAATCTTCTTATAAGTGAGGAGGATGCATGTGCCATGTGAGGGGACAGGAGTTACATGTAAGTAACTCAAAATCAAACAAGTGGAATAGATAGGTGTGTGACACCTCATAAGTCTTGGATAATTGAATTTATATATAAAATAAATTTACATACACATAAATCTTAGGATAAGCCTATAAACTTATAGGAAGGACCCAAATTAAGGTTAATTATCTAACAAAATACCATAAAAATTAATGTCTCAATCTAATAGGAAACCATCTTCACCATCCATGATTCCTTTAATGGTCATTACTCCTCCCATTTCATTACCATTTACCACCATTGCAATCCCTTCATCTCTCACTCCACCTTCTATAGGGCCAACCCTTATTATTGTTAAACCACTAATTACATATAAAATAATGTCTAAGACTCATCTTATCTCACCCAAAATGGTGGAAATATAAGGTAAACAAGAATAATTTCCCATGTAAAAGGATGATAGAAGAAAGTGTAAATAAATATTAGACCTTGTTCAAATTTATAATAGTGAAGAAGTAAAAACAAGATGGGTAAATTAATAATAATGGTTTTCTAAGAAGGACACAAGGTAAATAGATTCATTTGATGAGACAATTAAAACATTTGAAAATGATGAATGGATGACTAAAGAGAGTACTCAAACTAGAATAACTAAGATATTAAATGAATCTAATGAGGTTGACCAAGGCGATGCTATATCAGTGGCCACTAAATTATTTTTAGATGGAGAAGGAGATGTAAAATGGGATGTAGAGTCAAAATTGAAAACATTGACATAAGGGCCATCATCAACTATGCCCCCATGATCTCTATCTCATGCTATAATGGTAATAATTTTAATAATTATTTCCTTACCTATCCCCTCATATTATGAGTACAATAATACCTCATTCTTTGATAACTTTATAAATTGATGTTGTGATAATTGGTGTGGTAGATACTATAAATTATGTGCATTCTTTGAGCCAAGAAAATAAGCCTCAAGTAGTTATGCCACCATTTTTTTCCACTATATCCAAATTTTACACTATGGGTCCTCTTAATACAATTAATAGGGTTGCATATGAATCAATCACATATTACTAGAAAATTCTACTTAGTACCCTAAAGACCTATTCATTCTTTAATAGAACCCATCCCTAGTTCCCCAAGACATCAGTGGGAGTACATTTTTAAAACTTGGTGTCCACATAAATATTTTTTACATAGATCACACCCCTTAGTTTTCCACACAATAAGGAATTCCCATTAGACAAGATACTCAGGTAGTTGGGAAGACTAAATACATCATTGATACACCAACATAAAATCAGGTCACTAGATAGAGGAAGGCTATACATCCTTTCCATAAATTAGGAAAATATTCCCCCATATAGGTTAATCCTCTAAGGAAATTTCCTTCTTTTATTCCTATGGTTACAAGGAAATCAGAGTAGTAGGTTGCATTGAATATTCCCTCATGGATTAAGTAGTTTTAACAAGAGGAAGTAGGAAGGCAAGACCTAATAATTACTGAATAGCCAACAATCAAATTTCATTTTTATATACAAATGAATACCTTAAAAAAGGTTAAAATAAATATTATAGTTGTAGAAGGAACATACATCTAGTTATAATGGAGATAAGATATATTATCTCTAACAAAAAGAAGAAAAGTAAATACTGTAGACTTAAATAGATACAAGAAGGATCCTTTCAACTTTATGGATGCTACCTGAAGGGTAATCAAAAAAATGTTCACAACTAATGACCAATAAATTAAGAGGTCAGTAGATAGGAACATGATTCAGGCTTCTAAGGATATAATAGATAAATTATAGGGGGAATCTAAAAAAATATATAACACCATTAATTTAATATAGTCTGTAAAGGCTACATCCCAGCCTAAGTGGGGAGATGTAATTCAATTATTCAATAAAATTAATTATATAGATTATTCTTCTTAATCTAGGGAACCATAAATAAGTTCTATGTTCATTTAAACTTAATACCAAAAATAGAAGTTGCATGGGCCTAGAACTACATCACTATCAATAGGGATGGCTTGTTTGACTAGCATCAAGAGATGCAAACTTTAGTGAAATTTTATGAATAAAGAGAGTGAATAAGACTCTATTTTTAAAGATTTGAAATTCATAGAGATAAACACTCCTCTTAGGCAATTATTTTCTAATCCCATATTTATAATCTCATTTTAACTACAACTGACAACATTCAAGATTAAATTAAAGGAACAATGTATAGAAATAATGAGGAGATTATGAAATTAGTGAATTTTAATAAGGTTAAAATTATAGGAATTGATACACTTTATTTGGAGGTCAAATCCACATTAGTAACACATAATAAGTTGATGGACAAGCTCCCATAATTATTCAAAATTATTTTATTTACATTGAAACTATTTACATCAACTTCTAGGCTAGCCATGAATTATATTTACAAATAGAGGTAGAAAAACAATAAAATTCTACAACATGGGCACCACTGGCAAATGCTCAATGTAATTAGCCTCTGATGTATACACTAGTGTAGACATAGACAAAGATAGCATATGTGCCACTTCTAATACTTCTTCAACTACATCAGTAGAAATTTTTGGTGTATCTATAATGATAATGTTTGTCCCATTTATAACTCAAGTTATTAAAATAATTTCATCCACTTCAATTACTATAGCTATGAACACATAATTTTTCTTCCAATAGTTCCACATTAGTACCCTCTTAAATATGTATGTATTTTCATGACTCAACCAATTTTGAACTATCAGTTCTTAATTTATTTGGCATATATATATATATATATATATATATATACTATTTTATCCAAATAATTTTATTCTAGGTAAACACCATTGTACGTGCATGATTTGCATGAGAATTGTCACATCATTTCATTTTTGGACATGAAATTTTAGATTTTACTAGAGAGATGAGGTGTCCCCATTCCAAGATTATATATACTTGTATCCTCCTAATCATAAATGGAGGATAATTTTGAATATTGAGATTAATAATAAATTCTATGGATTGTTCTACAATTATTCTTGATGTACAAATCTGATTCTTCTCCAAACCTATGGATTTTTTAAGAAGTTTTTCATTTAGATATCTTAGTTTTATGGTTTTACATGATTTATATTTTCAATATAGCTATTCATATTATGTACTTTATAATCTAAATTCCTTGTATATTAATCATATCCCCTTTATATATGTGCAAACACAATCTTACAAATATGTCAACCTTTTATTATATCTTCTTTAGTTTATTTTATTCTTGTTTCCTTGGACTCCTAACTATGCTTGATTTGTGGTGTTCTTACAAAAAAATATAAAAACATTGGTTTTTTATTACTTGCCCAAGATGTAGTTCAAGTGATAACTTAGAAAGGTTTTATTTTGTTTGGTGTAAAGGCTTCCTTTTATAACTTAACTTTCCCTCCTTTTGAATTTTTTTTCCCTACCCACTTTAGGTTAAATCCATCATCAATCCACCCATCTCAAGTAGTTTTAAATCACTCCATATCCAAACTCATATGTGGTAAAAAAAATTATTATCTCATCATTATTCCACCAATAGGTTGTTTATAAAACTCAATACCCCATAGCTCATGCCTTAGAGTGAATCTTAATTCAAATATCCTAAAATGTTAGAGGTACCTCATAAGGTTCTCTAGTGCACTTAAAACCCACATCGACATAAATTTATCTATCACTATAAGGAGGGATTGAACCTCTGTTATCACCTTTATTTTTTTATGGGATGTAACCTTTGACCTTGTGGTTTGTTTACTAGACTTTAACTTGATGCTCTCTCCTTCTTTTTTCTCAATTTATATTATTTTATTGATGAAATCAATAGTAATTTATATGGTGTTAAAAGGAGGGCTTGAACCTAAGCCTTTATTTATTTTAAAATAATAACTTGAGTTACACTGAATATACTCAAAATATTAACAAGTTATACCTCATACACTAACTTGATATACATACCTTTATAAATCCATAGAAAATTTAGGCCTAATTCAATAATACTCTACCAATACATAAACCTATCTTCCATTATGTCTAATGGCCCAAACTTGGTTAATATATTTTTCCATCAACATCCTTGGAGACATGCATTATCTACCTAGAAACTTTGAGAAGTATCTTCCTTCCTTTTCTCCCTCAGTAGGTAGGACTATTGGAGAATATATAAATGTTTTTAAATTTTCTTTGTGAATATTGAATGTAACCTAAGAAGATGTGGCATCTAGACTTTTACCTTCACATTTCAAGATGAATCCTATGATTGGTTTCTCAATATCCTAGAAGGTTTAATTATAACTTGGGATCAATGTCAAAATACCCTTTTCGCATAGTTTGACCAAGTCACCAATGCAAGTGTGGTATATCAAGACTTTACAAGTATGAGAAGATAACCTTATGAGATAATATGGGCCTTTAATTCACATTTAAAAAACATGTATACCCAACTTAAGACAACTTATAAACCTAAGGAGGCATTGGCCCTTAAAATGTACAAGAACACCCTAGACCTTATGACTATTGTCTTCTTCCATAGAGCTATTAATGTGAATACATTGCCTTTTGCATATGTTAAAGCTATTGAGATCAAAAAAATTGAACCCCAGTCACAAGCATTACCCCACTTAGTCTTGGTCCTATTTTATTGGCCTTCAACTCAATTTGAAACACAAATCAGAATACTATGGCCAAAAATAAAAAATAAGTGTACACCCATTTACTTTTGGCCCATGCTCCACCTAATCAGCACCTTAGTTTCTTAAAAAAATTATGCCTACGCCTAACCATAAAATTCATAATTAGTCCTTGATACTAGTTAATATTTCTACTATATAGGGTATTACATCTAACTCCAAAAAACTTGAAGTGGAAGCTATTCAGTGGATGGTGTAGAAATTAAGCAATTAGTTTCTATGCATGTAAAAGTACATAGAGAACATTAGTATATATAATACCCACCTAGGATTTACATTCTAAGGTACAATAGACATTTTAATAGGTATATAAATAATCTATATCAATAGCCACCTAACAAGGTTCTAGATATAAATATCATGGAAGTAGCTCTTCCTAATCAGTGTTGAGTTCATAATATAACACAACATGGTGAGTTGGACTGCATATAATTCTACACTACCTTTGAGATATTTCATAAAGAGATAAAAAAACATTAAGGTTTTTCAAATCCAACATAATCATATTCCTCTACTACTCTAAGACATCCCATTACAATAATGGTCTTTGAGACCTATGACTTCCCATTCCCAATAGAGGATAAAAATGAACCAAAGGATAATACTAATGAGGTCCATACATTACAGTAGTTCTAGAGGAATAATTATAATCTAAGTAATAATTATCCTATTACTACTTCCATTACTCCAAACAAAAATATTTCTACTCCTCTAGAACTAAAGGTAAATAATAATACACCTACTCTAAAGGGAAGTGATCAACACCAAAACATGAAATTACAAAGTAGACCTAGGTATAACATTGTTGAGGATATGAAGAAGATCAAGGCTAATATCACCTTGTATTAACTACATAAGATTACTAAACAAAGGGATTTATTTTTCAAGGCCCTAACTATGATATCCTTAACAATGACAAGTCTAAAGTTACCTATGCCAATGTGATGGTATATAAAGACAAACATGAAGTTCCACCATTCTTGTTGACTATCAAAATGTTTGGAAATAATGTGCATAATTTCATGGTTGACCTAGGTTTCTCAACCAATGTGATGTTGATATTTATGTGTAAGAATCTAGGTTTAACCCTACATAAATCAAAAATAGATAAAAAAAACATTAAGGTTTTTCAAATCCAACATAATCATATTCCTCTATTACTCTAGGACATCCCATTACAATAATGGTCTTTGAGACCTATGACTTCCCATTCCCAATAAAGGATGAGAATAAACCAAAGGATAATACTGATGAGGTCTATACATTCCAATAGTTATAGAGGAATAATTACAATCTAAGTAATAATTATCCTATTACTACTTCCATTACTCCAAACAAAAATATTTCTACTCCTCTAGAACTAAAGGCAAATAACAATACACCTACTCTAAAGGGAAGTGATCAATACTAAAACATGAAAATGTAAAGAAAACTTGGGTACAATTTTTTTGAGGATATGAATAAGATCAAGGATAATATCACCTTGTATGAGCTAGATAAGATCACCAAACAAAGGGAGTTGTTTTTCAAGGTCCTAACTATGATATCCTTAACAATGACAAGTCTAAAGTTACCCATGATAATTTGATGGTATATTAATATAAACATGAAGTTCCACCATTTTTGTTGACTATCAAAATGTTTGGAAAGAATGTACATAATTTCATGGTTGACCGAGGTTCCTCAACCAATGTGATGTTGATATTTATGTGTAGGAAGCTAAGTTTAAACCTAAATAAGTCAAAAAGAGATTAAAAAAACATTAAGGTTTTTCAAATCCAACATAATCATATTCCTCTACTACTCTAGGACATCCCATTACAATAATGGACTTTAAGACCTATGACTTCCCATTCCCAATAGAGGATGAGAATGAACCAAAGGATAATACTGATGAGGTATATACATTCCAATAGTTCTATAGGAATAATTATAATCTAAGTAATAATTATCCTATTACTACTTCCATTACTCCAAAAAATAATTCTATTCATCTAGAACTAAATGCAAATAAAAATACACCTACTCTAAAGGGAAGTGATCAACACCAAAACATGAAATTACAAAGCAGACCAGGGTACAACATTATTGAGGATGTGAATAAGATCAAGGCTAATATCACCTTGTATGAACTAGATAAGATCACTAAATAAAGGGATTTATTTTTCAAGGCCCTAACTATGATATCCTTAATAGTTACAAGTCTAAATTTGTCCATGCCAATGTGATGGTATATAAAGATAAACATCAAGTTCCACCATTCTTGTTGACTATCAAAATGTTTGAAAAGAATGTGCATAATTTCATGGTTGACCTACATTCCTCAACCAATGTGATGTTTATATTTATGTGTAGGAAGCTAGGTTTAACCCTAAATAAGTCAAAAATATTGATCTTACAGTTGGATAAGTTTTTTTCCCATGTATAAGAGAGCTAACAAATCTACACATTCAACTAGAATCAGAGCCAAATGTAAAACAATACATAGATATTTTGGTTTTTGACATTTTATAATCTTATGGATTGATTTTGAGTTTTGATTGGTAAAAAAAAAGAATGTCTACATGGCCATAGATTTATCACACATGTGGCTACCTTAGAAAGGAGTGGCCAACTATATTTGGGTGGATAGATAACTAAAGATGATGTACTTGGTTAGTGAGCACAATGCCAAGAATGAGAAGATTGAATTTGAATCTTCACGAGTAGGAGTGTACATATTGACTAGTAAGAAAGAGTTTCATGAATAATAATTTGAAGTTCCTTCTTAGTTTTGGACTCTCCATTTCGATGGAGTTAGAACAAAGTAAGGTTATGGTATAGGCATGTCCCTTAAAGACATAGATTGTAAAACGTACCTAGCTACCTATAGAATACAATTACCATACACTAATAATATATATATTTAAAAATCTATAATCCTTTATTTATACTTTACATTAAAGAACAATGTTAAGCATTTATAAATCTTCAATGATTATGAGATGGTTGTTGACCAGATCAAAAATAAGTATCAATGTAATAGCACTCACTTAAAGAAGCATAAACATCAATAATGGGACCTGGTTGAGTCCTTTGGGGTTATCAACATTATATACATTCTAAGTGAACACAATTAGATGGTAGATTAATTAGAAGCTTTGGTTGCCAATCTAGTACTTCTCTAAGAGCCCAAAATGTAGAAATTTTATATGGAGAAAGTTCTTTGTCCCTCTATTATAGACATTGTGGAAAAATTATAGGTATTTGAGGATGATTATTAGATTATCCAATTAGTGTTTAGTTATAGGACCTAATCTCAACTAATAGATGAAATAGATGTTGAGCCCATTCATATTGAATATCTAGGAGAAGATGATGTCCTAAATCTAAAGTAAAATTGCATCCCTTTGGGGATGGTTTTCATATAGTGAGATATTGATGTGGATCCATAAACTCAAAATCAAAATCAACCTAAATTGGTTGAAATTAATTTCATTAAGGAGAATCTAGGAATTGACTAACATCCTTAGTATGTGAACATTGGTTTGAGTTGTATTGAAAGTGACAAATAAAATTTGAAGAGTTTGTTGATAGAATGTAGACACATGATCACCTATACATATGAATCTTTAATAATATTTGACCCAAGAGTCATCACACATACCATTCCATTAAAGAAAAAACACAAGCCTTTCAAGTAGATGTAGAGTCCAATTAATCCAATACTATAACTTCTCATCTAAATAAATGTATAGAAGCTACTACATGCTAGGATTATCGTCCTAATCAGGCATTCTACCTAGGTATCCAGTATAGTGCTAGTAATAAATAAGAATGGATAAATTAGTCTTTGTGTTGAATTCACAAGCCTAAATTAAGCATCAAGAAATGAAAACTATCATTTTCCCTCCCTAGACAAGGTAATTCATATATTCATTAGATCTGAGATGATGTCTTTTCTGGATGGATTCTCAAAATATAACCAAATGTTAGTAGAAGAACAAAATAGTATGAAAATTAACTTTACCACCAAGTGGAAAAAAAATTCAGATAAAAGGATGCCTTTTTCCCTAATCATTGTACGATCAACCTTATAGAGAGTGATGAAATTTTATTTCTAAGGATTTGTTATAAATTGTACCATCATTTACATGGATGACTTGATAGTGCATTTAAAAGACAAACCTGATCATGAAAATCATCTGCAAAGAGTATTTGATAGGTGTAATTCCCTACATTGACCTATTATTAAATTTATTTGTGAATGTGAAAATCGCTAGTAAAATATTATATTTCAGACTTAGAAAAACTCTAATAACATACATAAGTGTAAATGCTTTCAAGAGATACTACAAACTCCCTATGTGAAAAACATCCTATATGCAATATATGGTGAATTCATGGATCCTATAAAATAACATCCACATCAAGTTATAATAATGGGTTGGAACCCCAAGCAACTTTGTAATTCAAGGACTTAATTCAAGCATCCCCATTATTTCCTTCAAACTAGGGGTAATAATTTCCATGGCTGTACTAAATAGAATATATGATTTCTTAACCATTTATTATTTCAATGAGATATGGGTCTCCTTTCTGGACACTATCCTAACCTAAAATAAAATCATAGCCTTGGGAGAAATTTTTATCTCCAATGTGATTCTATGAATCACAAATCCATGAATCTTAATACATAGTTATTTCTATATGATCTCCTATTTGGTAGATGTTATGAATGTAATTTTGCATTCAACATATGAAGAACCTAGGCAACCATCCACAAAATACCTAAAGAACATGATTTATGATGAATTTAATTTCCTCCATGTTCAAAATTTTATAAATTAAATGAAAATATTGATAGAGACCTTTTACCCTATGTTATACCAAGCCACATATGAGAATAGCATGCCCATATTATTAGATCTTATAAATAAGACTATTCAAAAAATGGGTAATAATTGGTTTTATCTTGAGTACATTATAATTAGACTATAAGACACCAAGTCACACCTATTAATGAACCTAAATGTATCATCAAGTCATATAGTGTTTAAGAAATACTTCTCATTTTTGGATCTGAAGAATCTATTGCATGAGTTGTTGGTTGTGATAATCATATTATCCTTGGTGGAAAAGGGGTAGAACAAGTTGATTATTTCATAAAGTTATATTAGTTGGTAGTTTGAATCCACTATGGATTAATAGTAAATCTTTGATTTTAGAGATAACCTATGCTAATCTTACTGAAATATGCTCAAAACCTAAGTCTAAATCTAAATTAAGATGAATATTCACAATGAAACTAATCTAAGGTGAATTGATAAAAAAGAGTAAAAGGAAGGGTAGCGAATAAAAAAGAGGTGTTTTTGATATTTATTTCAAACATTATGACAACTTTCTAATTTCATCTGATCATGCATTTAACCAATATGCAATGTGAAATAGTATAAGCTCAAATCCTATCACATATCAAGAAAGCATCTAAGGTATGAAAAGATGCAAATAAGAACTAAGTTCACTTTAAGGATTTCACCCCTATAAAATAATATCATTAGATTAGATGTAAGAGGAGTAAGTAAAGTGAAATAAAATTAATAACTTTCAACTAATCTAACATTATCACAAATTAGCAACTCTACATTTAAAGGTGCACATCCAGAATTCACAATAACCATTCAAATATAAAGATAAGATCAAAAAAATGAGAGAGAAACCATGATAGCAATTCACATAAGTAAATGTGGACAAACATTGTACAAATACTTTCTTAAATTAGTTTTCTTAAAATTTACAAATATTTTTTGGCTCCAAAAAACACTCCCTCTCTTTTTACAATTGGCAATACCTTTTATATAGATAGTTTGTTAGGTATGTTGCTCAGTAATACTAAATTATATTTGTAAATGTGTATAGGATAATTATACTTTATATTACATTCTATAATAAATGACCTTTTCTAATATACTGACCTATAGGTAATGTAATTTGCATGCTTTACATGCCTTTACAAACAAAATATTCCATTTCAAAAATATACAATGCTAGTTACAAAATAATATTCCTCATCCAACTAAATTTACAACCCTAGTGTTGATATAGCCTTCTACCTTCCTTATAGGATATTCATTCTATAATGTTGCTTTTTGATTAGCTAGAGGTCAATAATGGGTCTCATGAGCATTTCTCTTTCTTAATCTCCTAGGTTATTGAGGTCCTTCTCAGCTCTCTCCAAGGCTTGTTTGATGCTCCTAGCATCTTTTATCTTCTCTCAAATGACAATAATAGGCCCATGAGATTATTATTATTATCCCCTATCTTACTTTGACCTTGGTTCCTCCCCTCCATGAATTGATAAGTTCTATGCTTGAACTCATCATATATGATAAGGCCCAAAGGACTAAGTAAGGTGAACTCTTTGATTAAACTACCCAACATGTGTAGTATTTTATCTTCCTACTTTGAGGTCCTTAGAAATTTTTTCCATTTCCTTGGACCAACTACTCAGGGTTTTGATTTTTTCCAATAATATAGCCATAGCCCATATCTAAATGGGCTAGGCTAACTATCCTAAATTTAAGGACTTGATTCTTGGTCAAGGCTTTGATCAATTGTTTCACTTAATAGCTTGAATCCTACCATTGGCCAACTTCACCTATAGCCATGGAATTTTAATTACTTATTACCTCTTATTTGGTTTTGAATAACTTTAAGGAATTAAATAAGTCAATCATGGTTTCCTTGAATAACTTGAATTTATCTTCTTAGATTAACAAGATGGTAGTCTCTTCTAAATTCTTCTGTTGTTATATCATGCCTTTGATGACCACTTAAAATTGATTATATTATGCTTGAGATATCTTCAATGGGTCTTATTTAAAGAAAGGAACATCACCAAACCTTTATCCTTCCATTGGAGTCCAACCAGTGAGTGGTTCCACTTTTTTAAAGGTGAATTTTGTTAGGAACCCCTCCAAGGAAGCACAATTGATTACTTTTCTTATAAGCAATTAAACATGGAATTATACCAGAATGATTAAGTAACTAGAAACTTGAAACAACAAAGAATTTGAGAGACAATACACAATCTTGTATTAAATACTCTTATAAGAAAATACAATAAAAAAGATGCTACTTCTTCTTCCACCTCAAAGGCTTGCCACACCTCAAGGACTTCTTCCCTCTCTCTCTTGCTCAACCACAACCAACTCAACAACCTGAGTTGTTATCCCCTCCTTGAATGCTTCAGTTGATCTCCTTGACCTTACACCTTGTAGATCTCCTTGACCTTGCTTCCTTGCTTTAATGCTTTACTTGCCTTCTTGATTACAATACATGCCTCATGGGTCTTTAAATAGGATCCCATGCATACAAAAAATAGACCTCTAATTACAATAATTAGACACACAGCTCGAGACTATAATTATCCCTTAACATGCAAACACTCAGTTCAACGAACTAACTATCTGTGTAACGAATAGTTCTAGAATGGCCACAGGCGACCGACATCGGTCCTTGTCTACCTGGTGCTGACTGACATCGGTCGACTCCCTGCCGATGCCGGTTGCCTTCTACACTCATCATGAATGACGTTAGTCATATTGTTGACGCTGGTGTCTCTGGAACTTTAACAACCTCCTCCATGTCTACAACAGTTAAAGCTTTTAGCTCCACAACCTAACAATCTCCCACTTGGAGATAAATAGCTGCAATTGTACCTGTACTTGTACATCATCTAGTTTGTTCCCTTAGCTCTGTATCCCTCTTCAAAATCACTCTTAAAGACCAACCACCACAAAACATGTGATGTTGTACCTGTCATCCAAGTCCCCTGCCACATCTAAACTTTTTGACAACTCCCACTGGAGACAAAATCAACCTATGATCTTCCATGTCTCTTATGCCAAAAGAATTTTGTTGCTCCCAAATTCTTCATGACATACCTCTAAATTAACTTTACCCTTATCTCAGCAACTCCCTGTATATGTAACCCTATAACAAGTAACACAATACAGTAATAGGATAATGTAGCTAATATTATCCAACCTGGTAAAGATAAATACAATGGTCAAACCTCCATTGTCTTGCAGCCTACTCAAGACCATATACCCTAGCCTTCTGTCTCACATGTCCATCCACTCTCTTCTCTAACTTGAGAATCCATCCCTCATCTAGTGATTTCTTCCAACTGACAACTCCACCAACAAATACCTATTTATTTATTCTCCAAAGACTCACACTCCTCATCCATGCCAAGCTCCCACTGTTTCTGGATTCTACCTGCATTGCCTCTTCACATCTTCCTAGTTCTTGACCATCAGTAAGCAAAAAATAAAATAAAGAAGGTGAACAATGAATATGAGGTTCACATACCCTTTCTGACCTCCATATGGGCATTTGAGACTCCTTGATAGCTTGCTATCTGCCCAACATCCGTTCTAGTGACTGATCTCGGCCATCTCCCAATCTGTATCTGACCGATGTCGGTTCCCTACACTGACCCTAAATGCCAATGTCATTTCCCTGGCCGATGCCAGTGTCCCCTCTACTGACATTGGTTTTTATCTAACTAACGTCAAACTTCTCCTGCCTGACTCTACCAACCCTGTTGGTCTGCACATGACCGATGTCGGTATTTGCCTGACTGACATCAGTTCCATATGACCGACATCGGTACCTGTGTGTTCTTGTAAGTGATGACTTCTTTATTCGTGAGCTCATCTTGGATCATAACCCTATCCATGCTGCCTTGCTTAGAGTTATTCAGTCCCTGTGACTGATCTTTATCCATCATCTCCTCCATAAACACCAAGGCTTCCCTGTTCTTGTCAAAAGCATCAAATTTCCTTTTCCTGCAGTGAAATTGATCTATGCCTTCCAAATCTGAACTCATACCTTTTGAATCAAGAACATCCATTCCCTTCTTATTTATGTGACCAAGCCTATTAAGCCACATCTTCAAATCTATAGCTGAAGTAGATAAACCAGAAGTAGAATCAGTAATACAAGTAGATAGATAAAGAGTACCTACTTTCTTACCTCTTGCTAAAACAAGTGCACCCTTGGTAACCTTCCAAGAATCCGCTGTGAGGGTTATTGTGCATCCCTCATCACCCAACCTTCCAAAAAAAACCAAACTCTACTTCAGAACTGGGACATGCATAACCTCCTTCAACACCCATGTGTTGTCCATCTATAATTTCAGCTACACTTTCCCTTTTCCAACTATTTGACAAGGCATACCATACCCTAAATAAATCACTCCAAAGTCTCCCTGGACATACTCATAGAACAAATCTATGTTTGGGGATGCATGAAAAGAAGAACTAGAATCTAAAACCCATGATTCTATCTGACTATCCAAAGAAATTATGAGAGCATCCTGTGCGACAATACCTGCATCCTTTGCTTCTTCATTACCTTCATGCTGATTTTTTTTATCCCTCAACCAACACTCTTTCTTTGTGTGTCCTTTCTTTCCACAAAACTAATAGGTAATACTTCCATTTCTAGATTTGGAACTCCTTCCCATCTTTAACCTTGATTTCCCTTGCTTGACCTTCTCTCTTTGCCTTCCCCTGCTTTCTGCACTTAGAGCATTCCCTGATGACTCACATGTGCTTTTCCTGCATATTTATTCATTCAAGATTACACTCACAACATCATCAACTTTTAAGATTTTAGAAGCAGACGTAGAATTACTTACTGCCATAACCAAAATATCCCAACTTTCAGGTAAAGAGCATAAAATTAAGATAGCCTTTACTTCATCATCAAAAACAATATTAACTAAAGCTAACTGGTTTACCAAACCATGGAAATCACTAAGATGAGTATGTATCGATCCACCTTCCTGCATTTGCAAAGTAAATAACTGCTTCATAAGAAATACCTTATTTTAAGCTGAGGGCTTTTCATATAAATTTTCTAAAGATTTTATCAACTCTTTCATTGTCTTACACTGTGATAAGTTGTAAATCACATACGATTCCATTCTTCATCCTTCATCCTTCATATCTGTAGGATTGCATGCAACCCCACCCAACGGTAAGTAAAAATCCTTTTGATATAGATAATCTTCTATCTGCATCCTCCAATGTTGATAATTCTTGCCGTTAAACTTCTCCATTCATAGCTTACTTTCTTCTGCCATTGCTATACTCCCACTCAAATAGAAACCCCTGTGAATGACCTGTAATCAAATAATAACCTACTCCCTGCAACCTAAGCTCTGATACCAACTATTAGGAACCCCTCCAAGGAAGCACAATTGATTACTTTTCTTATAAGCAATTAAACACAGAATTATACCAGAATGATTAAGTAACTAGAAACTTGAAACAACAAAGAATTTGAGAGACAATACACAATCTTGTATTAAATACTCTTAGAAGAAAATACAATAAATAAGATGCCACTTCTTCTTCCACCTCAAAGGCTTGCCACACCTCAAGGACTTCTTCCCTCTCTCTCTTGCTCAACCACAACTAACTCAACAACTTGAGTTGTTATCCCCTCCTTGAATGCTTCAACTGATCTCCTTGACCTTACACCTTGTAGATCTCCTTGACCTTGCTTCCTTGCTTCAATGCTTTACTTGCCTTCTTGATTACAATACATGCCTCATGGGTCTTTAAATAGGATCCCATGCATACAAAAAATAGACCTCTAATTACAATAAATAGACACACAGCTCGAGACTATAATTAGCCCTTAACATGTAAACACTCAGTTCAATGAACTAACTGTCTGTGCAACGAATAGTTTTGGAACCACCATAGGCAACTGATGTTAGTCCCTGTCTACCTGGTGCTGATCGACGTCGTCTGACTCCCTGCTGATGCTGGTTGCCTTCTACACTCATCATGACTGATGTCGGTCATACTACCGACGCCGGTGTCTCTAGAACTTCAACAACCTCCTCCATGTCTATAATAGTTGAAGCTTTTAGCTCCACAACCTAACAAATTTGTCTCCAATAATCATGGAATTCTTTTCTATCACTCTTTCCAAGATGGTGGTCTCTAGATTAAATTAAGACCCTATGGATGATTGATTCACTTTTAGAGCTAGGATTTCTATTTGTGCTCTACCTGATGTTCCTAGGGTAACCATTCTTTTATCCTCTTCCTTTCATAGATCCATAATCCATGGCTTAATCTCTTCATGCACAGTGATGTTGACAGACTTTGTTATCACCCAAAGATGGTATAGAGTAGGGATTTTTTTACAATTTTCCATAGTGGTCATGAATTTGTTCAAATTTCTCAGTAGTGGTCTACACTTCAGTTTTGGATTGAATTCTTCTTGTACATATGATAATTCAACTCTCTTTGTCTTGATTATGATCAATACAAGATTGAATTAGGGTTTAGTGCATGTTAGGTCCCATCTTAAGGTCTTATTAGTGTTTTAATGGTGATAGATAGTTCAAACAATGAGCTTCATGGCATCCCTATGGCTTTTTCAAAACACTCTGCTCATTAATATTTAAAAAGTGACCATTTTATTTTGAAAATTTCACCTTGATCTCACACCATTGAATTCCTTTTCTATATAGATAAATGGAAACCATTGATCTCTATCTAAAAGATTGAACACCATTAGCCACTTGACACATTACCCCATAGTTATGACACTTGTCACTTCCACATTCTCTCTAAGATCTGTTGAAATGTCAACATTGATCTTACACCTGTGATCTTATTTACATGGATCAATCACACTCCATCAATATTGATTTGCTTAATTATGCCTCATGATACATAGACCATTTATCTAAATGTGTACACTCATCCACAGACCATATATCTTTTGAAGATGCTCAAATTGTATTTCATGTTATGTGGTTGTGCCACTTGTCACCTTCATAGTTGTCCTTAGGACTCTTAACTTTTCAATGTTTACTATGCATTGTTTGATCATCTTCACTCAATCAAATGTGCTCCATTGGATCTTGATCTAAGGGGTGGAAATCCATTGGTTGCTTAATTTTATTTCACTAAGATTGTGACACTTGTCACTTTCTTGTTTGTCTTGGGGCTTTGTTGAATTCTTGACTCAATACATGTCATTAGATCAATCCTACCTGAGCAAATGCTTACCATTGATCTTTGGAAGATGTTTAAACTTAAGCTTAGGGTTAGGGCTTTGACTATTAAAATTTAATATTACACTATTGGATCTCAATCACTTGAGAAAATTTGAAACATTGGTCCTATAGATATTTAAGTTAGGCTCAATAAAATAAATAAATTAGCATAATGTTTTTAGACTATGGTTTTATTTCATGTTAATAAACATGGGTAAGACCTTAGGATAAACATTTTAAGCTAAGTTTTAAGCATGATAAATGGGACCCAACACATAATAAGATACATGGCATAAAGTATTAGGACAAGGATTTTATATAAAGTCTAAATCATAACAAAAGGACCTGATGGTTAGTTAGACCATATGTAAATAAAAGGGACCAAGGGGGGCTCAGGACATAAAGGGACCAAATATAAAAAATTTATACTAAGGTTTGGTCATGTTAATAAACATGACTAAACCTTGGGATAAAAAATGAAATAAGTCTAGGGAATGATTAATCATTCCTATATAAATTATTCCTACCAAATTTGAATCTGATTTAAAATAACCTAAACTAGGGTAATTTGAATGAGGGTTTTGGGATGCTTTTAGTTTGATTTTCAATAGACCAAAGGCTATTAAAAGGTAAAACTAATATAAAAATCATGAAATTGAGGAATTACCAATTATAAATAGACTCCATTGGTTCTACAACCTGAACCACAAAGATTAAATGTTAGCAACTTTAGGTAAGAATAAATTAAAATTATGAACAAATATGCCAACCAAATCAAGTGTGAATGATATTCAAATTAAAATAACATTAAAACATGCTAATGGTGTTTTGATCAAGTGAATTTTCAATTTTAAGGTACAAAATTGCACAATTTAAAATAAGGGTCCCCATTTTTGAAAAATGGGGGTATGTTAACCTCAAAAAATGGTGACTTTTGGGGGAAACATAACAATATGTTAGAATTCATAGACTCTAGTTTAAACTAATAACTAGGCTACTTATTCCACTTGATCAGGTACCATTATTAAGATTAGTTCATGGTTGTACATGTAGAATAAGGATCAAACATCAAGACATAACCATGTTGTGTGTGTGTTTTGATTATACTTATTGGTTACAATAGCACTTAGAGAACAACTTCTAGATTCATGACCTTGACCATTAACATTTACTTATAGCATATTTGTATGTTCATTAAGAATAATGATTTAGCTCAGTGAAGGAGTGGGCATTTCTCTACTACCAGCCATGCATCCATGGCCCCAATAGATATACATTTATCTTCACTCAATGCCTTGATCCATTACCAGCTAAGCATCCATAGTCTTGGTGGAGATTACCAAAATCACCTCTGCTCAGAAAGATTTTTTAATTTTGAAATAAGATCTTATTTTTTGTATTTTTAGATATTTTGACTTTCTAGAAAAATTTGGAAACTAGATTGATGAGGTTTTAGGATTTGGTCACATGTTTGATCTTCAGACAATCATCCTTGACTATAAACTTTGTCCTAGGCAATTAATGTTTTTTAAGTGTAAGTATGAATATATCCTAATAATATAATCTTTCACCCTTTATGTGCAATCCTTCTTAAAACCAAACTTAGATTAAAACAAGTTTTATAATCTCAAGAAATAATTAACCTATTTATTAGTCTTTACTAGTTTATCTAAACTTTAACTTCAGGCTTCTATTTCAGCAATTCCATGATCAATCAGTGCTAAGGATACTTACCTATATTCCTACATTTTTGATTTTTTAGTAAGTATTTAAATTTATTTTGAGATAAGGACTATCTTGAAGAAGACTTATTTTAAGTAAGGAGTAAAGCAGAGAAAGGAAACACATCAAGAAGAAAGCACACAAATAGAAAGTAAAGTAAATAAGTAAATAAATATATACATGCACTATGTACAAGCAAGGGATAAGAAGGAAAGAAACAAGAAAGAAAATAAACTAAGCCATACCTACAATAATTCTAACTAGTCTTATAGCTTAATCTGTGAAGACTTCAAGTGGGACAATAGATAAATAGTGCTTGAAGTATTATCCATTGGTTGGTAAGGTAAACTCTACTTCTTGCAAGTTTCTTAGTTTGAATTTGTTATCCCCCAGAGTATCAATAATTTGATATGGACCAATATAAAATGGTGTGAACTTCCCATGTTTTCCCTTTGGTTCTAAGGCTTTGTACCAAATAATAACTAGGTCTCCTTGTATAAACAACTTTACCTTTGAGTGTTTATCAAACCACCTTTTAATTATGGTTTAGTGTCTACTAAAATTGAAAAAATATTTTTCTTTTGCATCCTCCATATGTATGATGTCCATCAACCTTAAACTTTTAAATTCTTGATCCTCCTCCATGTACTCTTGCATGAACCTATAGGTTGGTAGCTTGAGTGTTATGGTAAATATAGGTTCTTAAACATATACCAACAAGAATGGTGATGCCTTGAGAGCTTGTTTTAATCTAATTTTATTTACCTAAAGGGCATATTTAAGTATCTTATGCCATGTTCTTAGTTTATCAGCTATAGACTTCTTTATGGATTTCATCAAGTTCTTATTCATTGATTCATACACCCCATTGCCTTGAGGGTAATGGTTTGATGATAACTTGAGAAAAATGTTGTTGTCATATGCCTATTCCATCATCTCAATTAATATAAAGGCATATCCATTATCATAGACTAGAGACACTAGCATTCCAAACCTTATGCATATGTTTTCTTCTAAAAATTTGATTACTTCTTGGTTGCCATTGCTTTAGTCCATCTTGTGTAGTAGTTAGTAGTAGTCAGAACATACTTGTGACCATATGATGAATTGGGGTTAAAGACTCCCACAAAATATAATCCCTATTAGGTAAAGGGTTTACCAAACATTATTAGATTTAATGGCATGGTTGACTTGGGATTTTTAGTGTTGAATATTTGACATGAGTGGAATTCTCTCACATGTTTGTGAACATCTTTGAAGATAGTGGGCTAGTAGTAACAATCCCTAAGGATATTATGGGATGTTGTCCTTCTGGATAGATGTCCACTTTCTAGTTTTTCATGAAAAGTGCTTAGGATCTTAGCTACTTCTTCTTTGGAAACACATCTTAGGTAAATACATTCAAAGTTATTCCTATACATCACTCCATTCTTGATCAAAAAATAAATTGAATTGAGCCTTAAATCTCTCTTTTGCTCTCTACTTAACCCTATATGATAATAACCATTGATTAGTAAATGAACAATAGTATCATACCAATAATTGGGCTGAAAATTTTGTTTTTATACCTACATGACACTTAGTTTGGGATTAGTATTGGTAATCAACTAAATTAAACCTTGGCATCTTACCAACTTTACAGTCTTTATCTATAGATCATATTATTGGAGAATAGACATCCCCTTATCCCTTCTCTCTCCAATCTCACATTGAATAAGCATAACCTTAGTGGTAGGGTCTGGTATTATTACATGTACCTTATTTCTAAGGATATAATGCTTAATTTATTCACTACCTTGACCAGAGAACTTGATTTTTAATCAATAATAAAATAATTCAATTCAAAAAATTTAAAATTAGTACTCATGAAAGTAATAAGATGATCACATCCATCTATCTTCTGAGTTAGGATAGTTGTAATTGTATGGTCAGAAGCAAAAAAGTAAAGATATAAGACTTTAGTAAAGTCTAGACTTATCAACATAGGGGTTTGTCTAATTTCTTCTTTGATTTCCTTGAAGGCCTTCTTGAACACCTCATTCCAAGTGATCTTAGCATAATTATTCAACATGTCATTCAATGGTTTTAAAATATCTAAAAAAATAAGAATGAACTTTCTCATAAAGTTGATTTTACCAAAGAAAGACTTTAGTTCCTTCCTACTACTAGGGGGTTCTATCTTTGATATTGAATTTAATATATATGGGTCTATAGAGATACCCTATTTAGTTATAACCTGTCCTAATAGTTTTCCATCAATTACACAAAAATGCTTTTCTTTGGGTCAAGAGAAATTCCATACCTTCTATATCTCTCAAACACTTTTTGCAAGTGCATAATGTGTTCATCCATATTCTTAAAAAATACAATCAGATCATCCATGTATATAATAATGCAATTACCTATTAGGCCTTAGAATACATGATCCATTTCTCTTTGAAAGGTTTCACTTGCATTGATTAACCCAAAGGGCATTCTTTTGTAGGAAAAGGTACCCCACCTAGTAGTAAAGGAAATCTTGATCTTATCTTCCTTGTTTACTAACACTTGATTATAATGTGAAAATACATCAAGAAAGGACATCACAGTAGAACTAGAAATAATTTGGACTACTTGGTTAAGAGAAGGTAGGGGTAATTATCCTTTTCAAATGCTCTATTCATATTTCTAAAATCAATGCACCACCTGATTTCACCATTATTCTTCCTGACTTGTACTAAGTTAGCTACCCAAATTGAGTGTATAATGGGAAACACTATTTTAGCATTTAGTAACTTCTTGACCTCTTTATATATCATTGGTTCTAGGATAGGGTTAACTAGCCTTTGTTTTTGCCTAAATGGCTTATAGGCTTGCTTTAGAAGTATGGTGTAGGTTATGACCTTAGGATCAAATATCTTTAAGTCATCATAGGACCATGTTATTACATCCTTATACTTGGTCAGTAAATCTTTGGCTCTCTTGGTTTCTATGCTTGTGTAGGTTGTACCAATGTTCACTAGCTAAGGTTGACCTTGGGAACCTAGGTCAATTACATTGTAATCTTTCCCATTCACTTTGGGAATCTTGACAATCTCAGCTAGTTTATCTAAATCAAATAGTCTCTCCAAGGCAATCATTCCTTTTGAAATCTTATTATCATTTAGTTAAATGACCTTCTCATCAAGCTTGCCTTCAACTTTGTCATCATCAAGGGTATTTCTAATGACGTCATCAATGATGTGAGCCTTAAATACTCATGAGCTAGTCATGAAGTCTATGATCTATTGATCATCACTGAATACTTGTAAATGGTTGACATTATCTAGCATTGAGGGACATGAGATAAATTCAATGGTAAGGCTTTATAACTTGGAACCTTGATTAGGTATAAGGTTGGATGTAGTTGAATGAAGTTCATCAGTAGCCTTATTTTCCTCCATAGGGATTGACATGATGTTAAAAGCATCAAAACATTCAATTAAGTTCTACACTCTGAACTTATATTTCTTAAGATAGGATAACCTACAATGATATCTACTTTTGACCTGATTAACTACTAATTTAAAATCACCAAAAACTAATATCTCATTGGCCTCATGTTTGATTTTAAATTATAATCCAATAATAAGTGTTTCATACTTAGGAAAATTATTGGTACATGAGAATTTATGTTTTTAAGAGGCATTATATTCTTTCTAATGGGATTGATTAATACCACTCCTACTCCAGACCCTAATTTACATTAAGCACCATCAAAATACAACTTCTATAATCTAGGCATAACATAATAAGTCTTGAAGTTACATACCTTTATGGTGTCAAGAGTGTAAATGCCTAATTTTGAGTTAACTATATTGACCATGTCATTGGCTGCTTTGTACTCGATGATCATATGCTTCATTTTGGGTTCCCTTTCTATCTAGATCTAATTTGGAGCTCCTTTCCAAGGTAACCACATGTTTGAATAGTTAGTTGACATATTACCATTTAGATATCTATTCTAGTCTCTACTTAGCAGCATTCTATATACATCAAGGATATCCACCACTTGGATGTCAATGAACTATTACATCTTTGGTTTAGAGTTAATCTACATGTGCACCTTTAACAACTCACCAATTAATTTTACCCTTGATTTATCTAATTGAGTCACAATCCTATCAGATTTAATTGGAGACAAACCTAATTATTCATAAATACATTTAGTCATAATATGTGTTTATGTACAAGAGTCTAACATATAATTATGCAAATTCCTACCAAAGATCCTAATTGTAAGTAGGAAAGGTGGAACATCTACCTTAATTTTGTGTATTACAATGTTAAGATGTGCAAACTTTTATGGTTTGATAGGATTCTTAGACAAATATTCCAATAACATATCCCTTTGTTCTATAATCTAAGTCAACTCATGCAAGGTAATTTTAGCATTGATATTTTTCATGTCATGTACTATATTATATCCATTCCTATTAGAAGAATTAGATACATTGTCAATGGGTTTAGAGGTAATTCCCATAGGAGGCTCTAGATTATTGTCCAATGTAGTATCAGGAGGAGTATCAAAGTTATTTGGTGGAGTTGAGGTAGTCAAAGGTTTTTGTTACTACCTATTCCTTAGAGGGTAGGTATTCTTCAAAAATTGCTAAAAAGCATGAATCTCTTTAGGGATATCCTCAGGCTCATTCTCCTCTTGAAATGGGAATTCAAATGTTTCCACCATGAGATTTGGGTCAGAAGATTTAGGTGAACTTGAAGAACATGAGGTAACTACACCATTTTATTTATTAGGGATAACTTCAAATTATCCAATTCTTATTGAAAAGCTTCAAAAGCATTGTAAAATTCTAGACAATCAAATTCACCATGTTTTAAAGTGCAATGTACTCTACAAAAATAAGGAAAATATAGATTACAAAGATTTAAATTAGGCACATTCTTATTATTAGATGACTCATTTTTATGGTTGTTATTTTCAAATCTATTTGAAGGCCTATTAAACCTTTGGAAAGAGAAGTTCTTATTAGAGCTTTATCTAGTATTGCCAACTTGTTTTTATAGCTTAATAAAATTAGTGCTTAGATTTTGAACCATATTCAAGATAGAATCATTCACATTATTGGGTGCTTCAAAATTATGAAATTGAGTATTTTTATTGGCTACAAGCATTGAATCTCTCTAGTCTTATGGATAAGATCCATTGGTAGAGTTATTCAAGAATCCTAGGTTTTGGCCAGGATGTGCATGGTTCAAAGGCAATTAGTTCAAAACTAGACGCTGATTTAAGTCGGGCATATTTTTATTGGAATTGGGAATGATATTCAAAATAGGTAGATTTGGATTAATGTTAGGAATATTGTATTCCATTTGGCCCTAGGATTGCATCTGATCATTAACGATCATAAATTCAACATAGGCTAAGGCTAACATATTAATGACCTAAACATATCTTTTAAGAAATAGAAAAACCATGAGATTCAAGGTATCTTTATATATTTCTAAGGATAAATCCTCATTAGGTCTGTAAGGAGCTATGGTTCTATTGAACATTTTTTTATAATCTAGCATTAAATGTTCTTATGGGCTCATTTAAGTCTCTTTTAATTATGGTAAACTATTGGAACATGACACGTAGACTAATGATTTTTCCAAAATACTCAGTGAAACAATTATTAAAATTATTCCAACTAGTTATGTAGTTTTTAGGAAGATTAAGGAACCATTCATATGAATCATATTTGAAGGTAAATGGAAATAAATTTCATGCCACATCTTCATGAACAACATTCAAAAGTCTTAAAGAAGCTTTGAAGCTTTTAATGTATTCTTTAGTAGTTATAACACCATTAGGACTAAAATTAGGAAAATACTTTTTAAGATTATGAGTAAGGTCATGTACCACACTTGGTACATTGATTGAAGAACCTCCTATCCAAGACATACCTTGATAGAGATTGAACATAAGATCACCCTAAATTGGTGAAATTAGTTAAGACTTTGAAAGTCTATGCTTACCTTTGTCTCACCTAGCTCTCTTATGCACTTGTAATGAAAGGAGGGGAACCCTTATCTTTGAATGTGACCTAGTCCTTATCCTTGGCAATTCTAGCTTGAGAGCTTTGAACCCTATTTAAAATACATTATGTAAGTCTTATCTTACAAAGAATGATGATCAAACTTTCACATTAAGAAAAAATTTCACAAATATGTATAAATAATGTCAAAATACATAAATATTTAACTAAATTAGCTCAAAGATGTGTCCAAACATGTAAATATGAATAATCTTTACTCATTTCAAACTAAAATAAACTCAAACTTGTTGAGATCCAATAAATATTTGAACAAAATAGATATTACTAAACTCAAATGCCTTGGATTCATAGATCTTAAGCTATATTTACCATAATTACTCAACAAACTTTAGATAACATCTATCTTTGCCTAAAAAAGCACAAAGACTGGTCTAAAACCATTAAGACCAATGATCCTTACAATAATATGCTAAAATAAATACAAATATGTAAAGAATACATCAATCTTTGAACAAAATTCACCAAAATTAGCAAAGATGTTACAAATTTTCAAAGATTTAACTCGCCCTCCTTTTAGCACCAATTTTTCCCTTGTTGATACACCTAAATATATCAGTAGGTTCATATAGTGTTTAAGAAACACTTCTCATTTCTAGATCCAAATAATCCACTTCATGAGTTGTTGGTTGTGATAATCTTATTATGCTTGGTGGATTAAGGGTAGAACAAGTTGACTATTTCATAAATTTATATTAGTTGGAGGTTGGGAGCCATTGTGGCTTAATAGTTAATCTTTGATTTTAGAGATAACCTATACTAATCTAAGTGAATTATGCTCAAAACCTAAGTCTAAATCTAAATTAAAATGAATATTCATAATGAAATTGATCTAAGGGGAATTGATAAAAAAAGATTAAAAGGAAGGGTAGGAAAAAAAAGAGAGGTGTTGCTGATATTTATTTCAAACATTATGACAAAGTTCCAATTTCATCTGAACATGCATTTAACCAATATGAAAATTGAAGTAGCATAAGCTCAAATCCTATCACATATCAGGCAAACATCTAAAGAAGGTATGAAAAGATGCAAATAAGAACCAGGTTCACTTTAAGGATTTCACCCCTACAAACAAATAACATTAGCTCAGATGAAACAAGAGTAAAGAAAGTAAAATGAACCTAAGAACTTTCAACTAATATAGCATCAACATAAATTAACAACTCTGTATTTAAAGATGTACATCTAGAATTCATAAGAATGATTCAAATCTGAAGATAAGATCAAACAAATGAGAGGGAAACCATGATATCAATTCACACAAGTAAATGTGGACAAAATTTGCATAAATCCTTGCTTATATTAGTTTCTTCAAAAGTTATAAATAGTTTTTAGCTACAAAAAACTCTTTATTTTTATAATTGGAAATACCTTTTTATATAGAAAATTTGTGAGGTATGTCAATTAGTAATGATAAATTACATTTGTACATGTGTATAGGATAGTTTTCCTTTCTATTACATTCTAGAACAAATGACCTTTTTTAATATATTAACCTATAAGAAATATACTTTACAAGATGTACATGCCTTTACAAAAATAATATTCCATTTCAAAAATATGCAATGCTAGTTCTAAAAGAATATTCCTCCTTCAACTAACTTTAGGACCCTGGTGTTGTTGTAGCCTTTTGTCTTCCTTGCAAGATCTTCATTTTATAATGTTGCTCATTAATCAGTTGGAAGTAAACAATGGGTCTCATGATCATCTCTCTTTCTTTATCTCCTAAGTTATTTAGGTCCTTTTAAGCTCTTTCAAAGGCCTATTTGATGCTCCTAAAACATCTTATCTTCTCCTCAGATAACAAAAATAAGCACATGATCTTCTTATTATCAATTGTTATCTTCTCTTAACCTTGGTTCCTCCCCTCTTTCATGAATTGATATGTTATTTGATTGAACTCCTCATCAGTGATAAGGCCTAAAGGACAAAGTGAATTGAGCTCTTTGATTTAGTTTTCCAACATGTGTAGCATTTTATCTTCCTATTATTTGAGGTCTTTGGAAATGTCCTCCATCTGTTTAGACCAACTACTCAAGGCTTTGATTTTGTCCACCAATATATCCATAGCCATATCTAAATGGGATAGATAGATTGTCTTAAATTTAAGTACTTAATGCTTTGATCAAGTATTTCACTTGATTTCTTAAAGCCTACCATTGGCCAACTTGGCCTATAGCCATGGAATTTTTCTCATTTATTGCCTCTTGTTTGGTTCAAACTAACTTTAATAAAATTAATAAGTTAATCATGGTGTCCTTAAATATCTTGAATTTATCTCCTTGGATTGACAAGATGATAATCTCTTATAAATTCTTCTATTATTGCATCATGACTTTGATGACTACCTACAATTGATTAGATTGTCCATGATCTAGTTTTAATGGGTCCTATTTAAATATAGGAACCTCACCAGGGCTTTATCCTTCCACTAGAGTCCAAACACTCAATGGTTCCACTTTTTGAAATGTGAATTCATTTCCAATAATCATGGCCTTATTTTCTATCACTCTTTCCAAGATCATGGTCTTTGGGTTAAATTGAACCACCATGGATGATTGAGTCACTTTTGGAGATGGGGTTTGTATTTATGCTTTACCTAATGTTCTTGGGGTAGCCTTTCATTTTTCCTCTTCCTTTTGTAGATCCATAATCCATAGCTTAAAATATTCATGCATAGTGATGTTGATAGATTTTGTTATTACCCAAAGATGTTGTAGAGTAGGGACTTTCTATAATTTTCCATAGTGGTCATGAATTTGTTTAAATTTATCACTAGTGGTTTGAACTTTGGTTCTAGATTAAATTATTCTTACAAAGATGATAATTAAACTCTCTAAGGATTGATTATGATCAGTACAAGGTTGAATTGGGGATTTAGTGTGTTCTAGGGCCCATCAAAAGGTTTTCTTAATGATTTAATGGTCACAACTAGTTCAAATGATGAGCTTTATGGCATCCCTATGGAATTTTTATGGCATTATGCTTGTTAATATTTAAAAAGTGACCATTGTCTTTTGAAAATTCCACCTTGATCTCACACTATTGGATTCCTTTTTTCACAGATCACCATGGACCATTAATCTCAATCTAAAAGATTGGACTCCATTAACCACTTTCTATGTTGCCTAATAGTTATGACACTTGTCACTTATAAAATCACTTTGAGCTTTGTTGAAATGTCAACATTTATCTCACACCATTGATCTCATTTGCATTGATCAATCACACTTCATTGATATTGATCTTCTTAATTATGCATCTTGCTTTATGGACCATTGATCTGAATGTGTATACTCATCCATGTACCATCAATATTTGAAATATTCTCAATTTTTAGCTCATGGTACATGGTTATGAGATGTGTCACCTTCATGGTTTTCCTTAGGAATCTTGACTTTTCAATGTTTTCTATTCATCATCCAATCATCTTCACCTGATTAAATGTGCTCCATTGAATCTTGATATAAAGGGTGAAATGTCATTAGTTTCTCAATTTTATTTCACTAATATTGTGACACTTATCACTTTCTTACTTATTTTGGGGATCCATTAAAGACTTGATTTAATATGCATTTTTAGATCAATCCTTCCTGAGTAAATGTGTATCATAGATCTTTAGATGATGCTCAAACTTTATCTTAGGGTTGGGGATTTCAATGTTCAACTTTAATCTCACACCATTGGATCTTGATCTCCCAAGCAAACATATGTCATTGATCCTATGGATAAAATTGATATTTAAGTCAGGCTCAAGAAAATAAAGAACTTAGCATAATTTTTTTTAGACTATGGTTTTATTTTGTGTTAATAAATATGGGTAAGACCTTAGGATAAACATTTTAAGCTAATTTTTAAAAATGATAAAAGGGACCTCACACATAATAAAAGATATGGCATAAAGTCTTAGGACAAGGCTTTAAGCTAAAGTCTAAAGCATAAAAAAAAGATAACAATTATTTAGACCATGTGGAAATAAAAGGGACCAAGGGGGGTTTGGGACATAAAGGGACCAAACATAAAAAAAATTAGAATAGTATTTGGTCATGTTAATAAACATGGATAAACCTTGGGAAAAAAATTAAACTAAGCCCATGGCATGATTAATCATTTCCACAAAAAAAATTCTCATCAAATTTGAATTTGATTCAAAAGATCTTGAGCTAGGGTAATTTGAGTGAGGCTTTCAGGATGATTTTAGTTTGATTTTTAACAAACCAAAGGCTAGTAAAAGGCCAAATTGATATAAAAATAATGAAACTTAGACATTGCCCATTCCAAATGGACTTTATTAGAGCTAAAACCTAAAACATAAAGGATTAATGTTAGTAACTTTAGGCAATATTAAATTAAAATTATGAATAAATATGCCAACCAAATCAAGTGTGAATGATCTTGAAATGAAAATAACATGCAAACATGCTAATGGTGCTCTGATCAAGTGAATTTTCAATTTTAAGGTACAAATTTTCACAATTTAAGATAAGGGTCCCTATTTTTTATAAATGGGGGTATGTTGACCTCAACAACACCCTTTATACTTACCCCAAATTGTGCCTAACAAATTGACTAAGTAGAAATTTTCCACTCAATTAGTTGATAGTGTAGATGTGGAGTTATGAAAGGCCAAATAAGCATCCATCCACCCATTATTATTCATATCAGTGTCCATGCTCATTAATGTAAATTGAGCTATTAAAGGCTAAATAATCATTCATGAATCATACACATCATTTATAAAAATTAACAAGAGAAACAATGCAAGATCAAACGTATAACACATGGCATATGTGGGAAACCCTTTTGGGAGATAAATCCCACTAGAACCTATAATTGGAATACTATCCTATAATAACAAGAACCAATTTATACCACCTAAAATTGATCAAAGAACTACCATCCCTTATTTTAGTGATATTGCAATCCCACAAGGAGCTACTACACCTGTCTAACTAAGCTACCACAATAAGTAGACCTTTAAAATGTTTCACATTAAAAGGAGGCTATAACCCCCTATATTTTTAGTAGCCAAAATAACACTTATGAACACAACATCTCTTGGACACTAATTTCCTACCAATCTGATGGAGATACAAAGTATATCATCTCTCTTCAACTCTACACACTCAATACATCCAAAACATCCTTACAAATCACCCTAGACCTTTTTATTGATCCTCAACCTAAAAGATCACTATACTAACATAAAAAACATGACCCATAGGTCATACACACAATCCTTAATCTACTCTACTCATCAACTTATCTACTGGGCATTTCCCCTCTCCTTCACTCCATAACTCTTACATACACATGTCTTACAAGTCTCTCTCAAGTCTAAAAACCATCTCATTTGGTTTCACTATTTATAGAGCCTTCATGATTATCAACATATCGGTTAGACATTAAGCATGAATTAACTTTTAAGACATCTTACATGGTTCACACTTAAGCACAAATCTCTTTCAAATAAGCTTAAGTCGCCTTTTAGGTCCTATGATGACCCATCACCTCTTTGACACTTCTCTGAACATACTAGGAACATAGAAAAACTTTCCAAATCATGGACCCATTCCAAATGATCTATAGGTCCCCCTTTAAGTGCCAACATACATCATATCACTCTTTTGCTAACCCCTAATTAGCTCAAACACTTCTTTATACACACAATCATTATGAATATAAACATAATTATTATATAGACCTTTGTTCATACTAGATATGATTGGTAAAACCTTTATAATGCACATAGAACATCCTCATGCAATCTACAAATTTTTATAATCAATAGTTCATCTTAAAACATTGAGATACCAACAAGCATAGCTCAAATACCCTTCTTGACTTACTAGCTAAACATGAATGAACACACTATCAACTTTGAACCTTAATATATTTGATTAAACACAATTTTAGATCTTCAAATATATATTTCAAAATGTACCTTGGAGTCCTATACAAATTTTATTTTCACACCATGAGAAAATTCTACCTATATCAAAAAATATGGCCAAAAAACTAGACACTAGTTTTTCCTTTATTAAATTCAAATTTTTTAATTGAAATGGACATATTTAAACCTCAAACACCATGTTATCATCTCATGTCCTAGATTCTTATATTAAATACACACCATCAATATTATTCAAACATTAACTCATAGTTCACCACTGCCCAAATTTTAAACTTTGAACACTTGGCATCATCTCATTTTTTCCTAACATCATATAATAAACATGCTCTATTGATCTCTTATACATAGCTCAATCCTTATCTGTGTTTAAACATTAGAAACTTTGAACTTATTTCTCTCAATACACTCCATCAATCTTAATTAGTATGAACACCCATTCACCATCAGATCTTATAAGAAGCTTGGTCTTTTCCTCTACCTATCATTAAAAAAATATCACTTTGACCTTTTTGACTTGATATGTGTCATTAGATCAATTTTTTTGATCACCCATGAACTATTGGATCTTCATTTTGTCCTGATCTTTATCTCTTACAAAATTGACTATGGAAACCATTGCAATTTACCCGTTGACCAAATTTGACCTTATAAGTTAAATTGGGGCACCTATAGGTAAAAAATTGAGTTTTAGGTGTTTTTATGGGTCTAATACTTTATCATGGGGTATTTTATAGTTTAATTGATGTCATTTAATGATATATTAGCCTTGGTTGATTAGTATTTTAATCCATTTATCATTTTGAGACATTTTAAGGATCATAAATGGGAATTAAGTGAGTTATATGACCTCCTAGGTAAATTTGAAGGTTCCAAAAGGTGATGTCATATGAAATGTGTCCTAAGAGGTCTTAACTAAGTATCAAAACCGAAAGGTAGGTTCTTCAAAAGAAAGGGTAGTTTTCTTGAGAAAAGGGGAGAGTTTGGCACTTGTACAACCCAAAGGGAAGCATGAAACATGGGATAAGATCATATAATGTCCTTTCAACTTCCTAAAGATTATTTACATGCTTTAAATTCTCTTAAAGTGCCATTTTTTTCCCAAAACCATTATGTTCCTTTTTCATCCTTCTAGGTAAACAAAACTACTCTTCAAGTTTGTGCATAGTACAGACAACCTAAGAGGTTTTAGGTCAAATTATTTTATAAGTTGATATTAAAATTAGTGAATTTAATTTCCATAGTAATAGTGAAAGTATCAATTAGTTGTGCTTTATGAATCATCATTTACAAGATAAATGTGCTTTTTGGTTTTCTATTTAATGTACCCTATAGGGTTTGCTCCATTTTTGGCTAGTCTCTATGAACCAATTAGTGATGTTGACTCCATATGATGTTTTATCTCTTCTAATATTCCCTCCATTTTTTTTAAGTTTCAATATGTTTTTATGAGAAAAGTAACATAGGTTACAAGAAGAAGCACTTTTTGTGCAACAGGCAATTTTTCACTATGTTAAAGATTTTCATGTTTTGTCAATGGCTCCATGGAGTTGTGATAGGATATTTATTATATTTTAAATAAAAAATTTATCTCATGTCATCTCAAGTTAATTCTCCAAATAAATCTCCATGAAATTGCAATTATTGAGTCCCATATAGTCAATTACCATAGGATTGCCATACATAGTCAACCAAGTGAGATAAACCACATCCATAGAGTTGTGATGGAGGGTCATAAAGTTTTTAACACATTATCATGGAAAAATAAATAAATAGAATATATTTAATTTAAATTATTAGTATTTTAACAACTAATCATCAACCACCTTTGTTAGGTCTGCACCATGAATTACACCTACAAGTGCTATGAAGGAAGGATTCAATATTGGAATGGAAGTGTGAGACCTTGTTTTGAGCCTTTAAATATCTTGATTTTTCCATTTTAAAACATTGAGGAAAAAAATTTATGAATATGATTGAATAATATTTGATACATTTCTCTAACACATGCTCACTATCTATACATGAAATCTCCACCTACAGGTGGCATCAACAGAGATATGAGGGTATTTGTACAGAGAATATTGGAAGGGTTTTAACCCCTTTTATAATCCTAGTAGGTTTTAAATACCATATAAAACTCATTTGAGGTGTCAAGTTGGTAAATGGAGTGGAGAAACCTTCAAAACATGAGAAGATAGGTTCATGCCCACTTTCCCTAAACTGTGAAAATAGAGGTCTAACCCCTTTTTGTCAAGATCATATAATATATTCATTAAAGGTTTGATTCATCCTATTGTGATCATATTTTATTCTATAATAAGGAAAATTACTTGGAAAATTTTTGTGTTAGGATGATTAATGAAAGTCAAATGTTATAAGGTGCAAAGATGCCCCTAAACCACTATTTCTAGGTAGTAAATTCTACAAGCTTTAAACTACAAAGTGAAGTTAGTACTTCAATGTGATAAAAAGGAATAATTACATGTTTTTAATGGAATTAGTGATTTAAATCCACACTAAGTAACATAAATATCATTATTAAAGGGATGATATATACCATACATACCTATAGTCTATACAAATAACCTAAATGCACACCTATAGCTTACATAAAGAAGCACACAGTCCAAGTTAGACATATGAGATGGATTCACAAAAGCATACATATATGAATTAATATTGTTCTTAATACAAGTGTCATGTAGATAAGGTTGAAAATTTTTACTCCATATCCCATGATTACCTACAAGTGTCCTAGCATTCAAAATACTCACCTACAACTGTAACTAAGCAGATAATGAGGAAAAATTGGTGTCTAAGTGATGTTTGAGCATATACATGGTGGAGGGATAGGAAAAAAAAATTATAAAATGACCTAATTTCTTAATTAAATACCACTCAATGTTTTCCAAATCTCTAACATGCATGATGACCTACAGGTGAGCCCTGTTCTAGAACAAAACATACTCACAGATGAAACTTAGTTTTGACTGAGTAAGGATTATTAGGGGCATATGGTAAGTCAAAATGATAAATAAGTTTTAAAAATATCCAAAATTATTTTTCTGACTTTATAGTGTTCTCTCTAATTAAAACCATTCACAAGGAGTTCAAACCACGTAATGTGTAGCCAACCTTTTAAACCCTACACATTCTATCTTCACAAAGTCTATTATGGGTTTTCATTACTTTTGAGGATATATTATTGGAACCAAGGAATTAATTTTTGTGTAGGACATACCTAAAAAATTTATACACCATTCCAATATCCAACTTGTCTAATTAAATAGGGGAAGTGCCCTCTATTTTGTCTCAAATAGAGGGTACTTCCCTTTATGCATTGAATGGAAAATTTAAAGAATGAAGATAAAAGAATAGACCAGAAGCTAAAGTATCCTTATAATAAGGTGTATAAATATTGAAAAAACATATTAAAAAATTATAATCCAATCAAAAATGGGGTAAATTCAACAAAAAGGCCTAGGTTGCTAGAGTTGTAGTCAAGCCTACTTGGTAGGTTTTGGCCTAGCGCCCAAATGAAAGGTCAAAACCATTTTTATCATGAGGTGAGATTTAAAACATATTAAAACATGTTTTTAAGTTCATTATAGATGTTTTAAATATTATTAAATTAAAATAAGTCTAATTATATGGCCTAGATCATAAGGGTTGTACGCAAGCCCATTGAGCATGCTTAAACCTAAAGCCAAATAGGGAGTAATCCACATTTATAGATTTGGATATGATTTATAATACATTTGGGAATGATTATGGGACAATATAAGATATTTTAAAACCCTTATTATGTATACAAAACATAAGGAATTCCATTTTTTACTCAAGGACAAACTCAAGCCTGTGGGAATGAGGAATCAAGCTCAAATAGGTAACTTCAAATGCTCATTCCTCCCTTGGTGCTTTGAATGGAGACTCAAGGAGTTTGGATATGTTAATATGGTAATTTGAGATCAAATTAATGATACCTTTTTGCAATTTGAATGTCAAATCTATATAAATAAACCTTAAGAGGGTAAAATAGGTTAAACCCTTACTAAACCCTTACAATGACTAGTTTGGATAAATTGAGTTTTAAATCTACTCTAATGGATTAGTTTTAAAAATATGATGATTTTAAATTTCATAGGAATATCTCATACTCATCCCTGCCATTTTGGATTGTACGTAATTATATGGGCATGGTACAAAATAAGGTACTTTTGACTATTTTATGTGTTTTATAGGCTATAAGAGGTTTCAAGAGATGAAATCAAGTTTTGGGGGAATATTAGGGATTTTAATAACTTAATATTTCCATATAATTATTTTTAAAAACTTATAATTGTAAAATAAATAGATTCATCTTAGCCAGTCAAAACTAGCATAGTGAACACAATGGTGAGAAGGGTGAAAAATTCAAGTGTGAGCCTTTTAAAGATGTTCCTAATGCATATAAGGCTATGGAGGTTATTTATAGGTTCCATAAAATATCTACCATGAATTTTCATGGAAAAATGATGCCTTTTTGGAGGTCAAGTGTGTAGGGTGCATGAAAGAATAGTGTTTTTGGCCTATAGATGATGATGGCTCATTCCTAGATGATTTTAGATTGCCAGGCTTACAAAAAATGCATAGAGAGGTATTTATGAAATACTTACACTTCATCACAATCATCATAACTATCCCTAATCAATTTTGGGATCTTTAAATAGGTCCAAATCATGAAGGCAGTTGTCTAAGCCAGAATGAGGAGTTTCATGCTACTTTTTATGAGTTTTATGACTTGGATGGACACTTATGCTTCATAACATTACATTGTTCATCCCACATCATTTTATCATGTAAAAATAACTTATTTTATTATCTTTACAAGTTTACTTATGATCCTTGTAATTTTATCTTCTCCTCTCTCTCTCAAGTTCTATAAGAACTACTCATTTTGGTTGTTGTAACTTATACTCCACCTGAGTATGGTTAATACCTACTCATTTTCATACAATTTGATAAATAATAATAATAATTTTTACCTCTTCATGACTATTATAGTGTGTTTTACTTGGATGATGGATCTTGACTAGTGAAGACTATGGATTCCTTAGCATGTTGTCTCATTCTTTCACCCTATTTGTAGTTGGAAAGCTTCTTCTTGTAGGGAATGTGAAGTGTTCTAAGAAGTGTCAAGGTTGATTGAATTATAATATTCAATATTTATATTAAATGCCTCTTATTTATTCCTCCTATCCTGAGCATTCATCCATAACCTCATAATGTAATATTGATGTCAGAAGATGCAGATTGAAGAAGTGTATATTTAGTTAGTCTCTTGATTACATGTGTAACATTGAGCTAGTTAGAAGTCATCAGTATATTTTATGTATCACCTCCATTAGGATAGTTTAATTTCAATTATCATCTTCATATCCACTTCCCAAAGATTGTTATCAGTCTTATTTGACCCCTACTCATTAGCCTAATCAAGCTTATCAAAGTCACCATTTTCCTAATTAGTTGGAAGAGAAAGTTGAAAAGAGAAACTTTATTTTTGAAGCTAATATTGATAGGTATATTGAGTTGGATAATATTCATATATATTATTCCATGTCATCATCAAAATAATTGGAATTCAAATCCTCATTACCCTCTTCCATTACATCTCCACTTCAATAAAATACCTCTAGATATGAGATTCTAAGTTGGAGACAAGGTGGAGAATCCAAGCCTAAGGACATTAAAAGTTCTTTGAATAATTCATCCACTTCTCAAATTACATCACCACCTTAAGAGAAGACTTATAATCCTAACATCATAAGTTGGAATAAGATAGTGAAATCATGGGGAAAGAAAGAGGATAGAAGAATTGTTAAGGAGTGTGAAGCTGAGAATGAAGTTGATCCTATGCAAGTCCTTCCCACCCTTCCTCAATAATTTTATTTTGTTCCATTTCATCCCTCTTTTATTCCTTATTCTCATGGTGATTCCTATGAAATTTAATAAATACTTTTCCAAGAGAACCTAGCCAATCAAATTGAAGAGATAGAGTCAAAGATGAAATTGCTAAGTCAAAATCTGATGAAAGGTTTAGACCCAAAAGAAGATCATATGCATAAACACACCCCATATAACCTCCCTCAAGAGAGTTATCAATTTGAATTAGATGTGAATTATGTGATTTTAAAGTGGAAGGAAGATAACCAATCTATCTTAGACCAAGGTTTGCCTCCCCTTCCTTAAGAGCTCTCAAAAGAATCCCCAACTTTGTATTATTAATCTAATTTTGAGCCTTATGTTCCACCTCCACCAATTAGTTAATCTTGTCCTCACCCCATTACTCTTTTCCCTGATGGACCTATAGTATGGGATCCTAAATAAGATAACTTATTTGAGGAAATTTTAGAACTCTTTCTTGAATAAAGTACAACTCTTTATCATCCTTATTAGGCTAGGTCACTGGATTTCAAGATGCCTAGTCTTGGCATCACCAAAAAAGAGAAGGAAATGGAAGATATTGTAGCCCTTGAGAAGCAAGATCAGATTATGATAGCTGAGATAAAAATTGAGATCCCTCAAGAGATCCTAAGTGTTGAATAATAGGTGATCCCTTGTGTTGAGTATTCTTATTTAGTTGATAATGAAGAATGCTTTTCTTGTGTTGAAGAGGAAATCTTGGATTTAGTCATTTTAGATTCTAATGAAGAGGATGAAGGATATTCTATCATATTTCCCCTTTATGATGTTAATCAAAAAGAGGATGATGACTTATGGTAGAAGTTTGAAAACATTTACAATGAGTTTGAGTCTCTCAAGGGGTCTACTATTTCATTGGAGCTAATTACAAGTGATGATGAATAAGATGACATTTCCCAACATGTCATATAAGAGCAAGAGAAAATTTCACATCAGCATTTAGAGGTCAAGACAATTTTTTATGTGCCTCAGTCTTCCAAAGAACAACAAACCATTCCTCTTGAAGTCATGCCTACAAAGAAGATAAAAGTTGATCATGAGATGAAGAGTGGGCAGCAATATGAAGTATGTGTACAAGGACAAGAGGAATAATTTTACATTGGAGACCTATTTGAAGATGGTCCACTTGAGAGCATAGCATTTGAGGTTCCAAGAAGTAGTTTTGATCTATAAAGTGTTCAATGTAAAGAATAACATGATTGACACCATGATTCATCTCATGAAGAAGGAGATGAAAGAAAATTTCCTTTTTATCCTAGAAAGGGAGGTATGCTTAGTTGTTAAGTTATATATAGTTATTTTCTTCTTATTTTGTCTATGTTCTTTGAGCACATATGTGTTTTGTTAGTGTGTTTGCTTTTTTGGTGTGTGTCCTTTATTTTTTATGGTTGAGGTATTTTTATGCTTTTTTGTCTTGAATAAAGAATTGTTTTCAAGTGATCAAAGGTCTCTTGTTTTACTTTAGAATTTGTATGACTCCTTAATCCCAATGGACTGATAAGGCTACTAGCCTAGTTAGTACAACAGGCATACTACCCCTATGAGTCACTAATTTGTTGACCAAATTTGACCTTACAAGTTAAATTGGGGCACTTATAGACAAAAAATTATGTTTTAGGTGATTTTATGGGTATAATACTTTGTCATGTGGTATTTTATAGGTTAATTTATGTCATCTAATGATATATTAGCCTTGATAAATTAGTCTTTTAGTCTATTTATCATTTTGAGTCATTTGGGGGGTCATAAATGGGCATTAAATGATTTGTATGATATCATAGGGAAATTTGAAGTTTAAAAAAGGTTATTTCATTTGAAATGTGTCTCAATAGGTCTTAATCAACTTTAAACATTGAAAAGTGGTAGGTTCTTCAGAAGAAATGGTAATTTTCTTGAGAAAAAGGTAGAGTTTGGCACTTGTACTGCCCCTAGGGAAGTGTGCTACATAGGATAAGATAATATAATGTCCCTTAAGATTATTAAAAATAATTTAAACATTTTAAATACTTTTAAAGTTCCATTTTTGGTGTAAAACCATTATACTCCTTTTTCATCCTTCTAGGCACACAGAACTAGACTTCAGGTTTGTGATTAATATGGATAACCCAAGAGGTTTTAGGGAAAATGATTTTATAAGTTTATATTATAATTATAGGTTTATTTTAAATATAAATAGTGCAATTATTGATTAATTATGCTTTATGAATCATCGTTTACAAGCTGAATGTGTTTTTTTGCTTGTTATTTCATGCACCCTATGGGATTTGCTCTATTTTTGGCTAGTTCATATGAACCAATTGGTTATTTTGAATCTAGAAGATGTTGGATATATTATTATATGACATCCAATATTTTTTTTAAGTTTCATGATATTTTTATGAGTAAATTAGCTTAGGTTGCAAGAGGAAGCACTTTATATACAATAGGTACTTTTTCACCATGTTCAAGATTTTCATGATTTGTCAATGGCTCTAGGGAGTTTTGATAGATTATTTATTATTTTTTAAATGTTATTTTTATCTCATTTCATCTCAAGTTGATTATCCAAATCAATCTCCATGAAAGTGCAATCATTGAGTACCATATAGTCAATTGCCATATGACTGCCATACATAGTCAACTAGTTAAGCTAAACCACATCCATAGAGTTGTGATGGAGGATCATAAAGTGTTTAACATGTTATTTTGGAAAAATAAATCAAGTGAATATATTTCATTTTAATTATGAGGACTATAATAAATAATCATCAACCACCTTTGCTAGGTTTGCACCATGAATTATACCTACAGGTGCTATGAAGGAAGGATTCAACATTAGAAGGGAAGTGTGAGACCTTGTTTTGAGCCTTGAAATATTTTTATGTTTCTATTTAAAAACATTTAGGAGAAACCATTTGAATATTAAGGTATAATATTTGATACATTACTCTAATTCATGCTCACTACCTATACATGAAATCTCCACCTACAGGTGGCATCAACAAAGATATGAGGGTCTTTGTACAAAGAATATTAGAAGGGTTTGAACCAATTTTGGAATCATAGTATGTTTAAAATACCATATAAATCTAATTTGAGGTTTAATTTGTAAAATGGAGTGGAGAAAACTTCAAAACATGAGAAGACAGGTTCTAACCCACTTTCCCTAAACTATGAAAACAGAGGTCTAACCCCTTTTTGTCAAGATCATACAATTAAATAATCAAAGGTTTGATGCATCATATTATTCTCATATTTTATTATTTATCAATTAAAATTACTTGGAAATTTTTTGGGTCAGGATGATTAGTGGATGTCAAATATTATAAGGTTGAAATATACCCTTGAACCAATATTTCTAGGCAATGAATTCTATAGGCTTTGAACTAAAAAGTTGCCTTAGTACTTCAAGGTGATAACAAGGCATACTTACATGTTTTTAATTGAATTAGTCAGTTAAAGGCATAATAAATAACATAAATATCATTAGGAAATGGATGATATACTATTTTTTTCAACTCCCATACACACCTACAATCTGTACAAATAACCTAAATGTACACCTACAACTTCAATAAGGCAACACATAGTCCAAGATAGAGGTGTGAGATGGAATCACCAAAGCATGCCTATATGAATTAATAGTTTTATTGATCTAGGTGTCATGTAGATAAGGTTTAAATTTTTTACTCCATATCCCATGATTACCTATAGGTGTCCTAACATTCAAAATACTCACCTATAGCTATAACAAAGTAGATAGTGAGCAAAAATTGGTGTTTAAGTAATATTTGAGCCTATAAAGGGTGAATGGATAGGAAAAAATAAATATGAAATGAAACAAGGGATTAAGGTAACCCCATTCAAAAAATTTCAAAGTTCCAACATGCATGATGACCTACAAGTGAGCCCTATTTTGAAACAAAACACAATCATAGTTGAAACTCAGTTTATACTGAGTAAGGAGTATCAGGGATATATGGTAAGTCAGAATGATAAATAAGTTTTAAAAACATTAAACATGATGTTTATTCCTTAAAAGTGTTCTCTCTAATGAAAAGCATGTATAAGGAGTTTAAACTAAGCAATGTATAGTCAACATTTTAAACCCTACACAATCTATGTTCACAAAATCTATTTTGGTTTTTCATGATTTTAAAGGATCTATTATTGGAAAAAAGGTCTGATTTTTTATTTATGACATACCTACCACTTGGGTAGGCCACTCCAATATCCAATTTTTTTGAGTAAATATGGTAATTTCCCTTTGTTTTGTCTTAGACATAGGGTACTTCCCTTTATGCACTAAAAGGTAGATTTGGAGAATGAGGACAAAAGAGTAGACCAAAATCTAAAGGAAAATTTTAAAAAGGTGTATAAGGTTTGAAAACACCTATGAAAACATGATAATACAATAAAAAAATTGGTAAATGCAACAAAGTGGTCTAGATGGCTAGAGTTGTAGTCAAGCCTACTTGGCAAGTTTTGGCCTAGTGCCCAAATGAAAGGTCAGAACCATTTTTAGCATGAGGTGAGATTTAAACCTTGTTGAAACATGTTTTTGAGGTCATTATAGAGGTATTAAATCTTATTTAATGAAAATAGGTCTAATTAGATGGCCTAGAGCACAAGGGTTGTAAGCAAGCCTATTGAGCATCCACATTTATAGCTTTGGATATGATTTCCAATCCATTTTTGAATGATTTTGGGACCATATAAAATATTTTAAAACCCTTATTATGCATAAAAAACACAAGGAAGGCCATTTTTGACTCAAGGATAAACTCAGGCATGTGGGAATGAGGAATCAAGCTTGAATAGGTAACTTCAATTTCTCATACCTCCCTTGATACTTTGCATGAAGATTCAAGGAATTTGGAGATTTTAATATGGTCCATTAACATAACATTAGATATATTTGTTTGTAATTTTAATGTCAAATCTATGTGAACAAAACCTTACGAGGGTAAAATAGGTTAAACCCTTGTTAAATCCTTATAATGACCAATTTGGAGAAATGGAGTTGTAAAGATACTCTAATGGAATATATTGACTAGGATGATTATTTTACCTTGTATATTACTCTCTCAATCTCCCCCCTACCATTTTGTACTATATGAAATTGTATGAATAAGGTACAAAATAGGGTACTTTTAACTATTTTGTGTGTTTTTTAGACTACAAGAGGTTTCAATAGATTAAATAAAGTTGGAGGATAATATTAGGACTTTTAATAACTCAATATGGCCATATAATTCTTTGTAAAAACTTTAAAATTTTCAATCAAATAGCTTCATCTCAGCTAGTCAAAATTGGCAGAGTGAACACAATGGTGAAAAGGGTGAAAACTTTAAGTGTACACCTTTTTAATATGTGCCTAATTCCTCTAAGGTAATGGAGGTTATTTATAGGTGTCATCCACTCTCTTCCATAAAATTTTATGGAAAATGATGCCTTTTTGGAGGCTAAGTGTGTAAGGTGCATGAAGGAAGAGTTTTTTTGGACTGCAGATGATGATGCCTCATTCCCAAATGATTTTAGATGACTAGGATTGAAACCAATGCATGGATAGGAATGTATAAAATTATTCCCATTAATTCAAATCATTGAACCTATCTCTAATCAGTTATAGGATGTTCAAATAGGTCCAAATCATGAAGGTAATTTTTTGAGCCAAAATGAGGAGTTTCATGCCATTTTTCATGATTTTTATGACTTAGATGGACACTTTTGATTATTTAAATTTCATGGTTCATCCCACATAATTTTATTATACACAACTTATTTTATTAGATTTAAAATTTTCCTTATGACCCTTTGAATTCTCTCTTCTACTCTCTCTCTCAAGTTCTATTAGAACTAGCCATTTTTTCCATTGTAACTTATGCTCCACCTAAGTATGGAAAAGGCTTCCTCATTTGCATACCATTTGATCAATAATAATACTTATTTTTACCTCTTTATGACTATTATATTGTGTTTTACTTGGATTATGGATCTTGCTTAGTGAAGACTATGGATTCCTTAGCATGTTGTCTCATTCTTTCACCCTATTTACAATTGGAAAACTTCTTGTTATAGGGAATGTGAAGTGTTCTAGGAAGTTTCAAGGTTGAGTGAGTTAGTATATTAACTAGTTCCATTAAATTCCTCTTGTTTAGTCCTCCTATCCTAAGCATTCATCTATAACCTCATAATGTAATATTGATGTGAGAATATGAAGATTGTAGAAGCGTATCTTTGGTTAGTCTCTTGATTTAATGTGTAACATGTATCTGGTTAAAATTCATCAATATATTTGGTGTATCACCTCCCTTAAGATATTTTTATTTCAATTGTCTCTCACTTTCCCCTCCCAAAATGTGTAAGTTTAGTTGTGATCTAAAGTGATACATCAAGGGAGCTAGCCCTATCTAGAGATTCACCTTATCTTTAGGCTACCCACAAGCCTAGAGGTGTTTCCATTGTGCCACTTGGATGATGAGATCTTAGGAATCTCCTCAAATTGTGAAAATCCAAGTGATAACACTATATGGAAGGCCAACATTGGACCTCAATAGCTTTTGCTACACTTAGACACATGATCTAAAATTTGGACCATATGATTTCCTTACATAGGAAAATCCAACCATATATAAATTTTCTCCTAAAAACCTTGTGAATGTGATATATAATTCCATTAATCTACTCACTCATTTTTTTCCATAGAGCCAACTATGTCAAGAACCGTCTGGAAAGCCAACTTTGTACATGCCTAACTTTTGATGCACTTCATTGCATGACCTAAAATTTAGTGCATATTAACTAAGAAAAAAAATAAAAAAACCCATATGATCAAATTATCATGACACATTCACACATGTGAAATATATCACCATCAAAATTCCTACTCAAATTTTCTTACCACATTATAAATTTGGCTATGGGAAAACACTGTCAAACTGCTTGGGAATTTAACTTTATACTTACACATCTTATGTTTTGATTCATAACATGACCTAAAATTTAGTAAATATAAAATAAACACAAATTTTATCACAACCATATGACCAAAACCCATTTACTCATCCACATGTGGTAATAGTGATGTCAGAAAACTACCTACTCATGTTTTTTACCACTAAACTTAAAGTGTCTAGATGAAAACAATGATCAACTAGATGAAATCCACTCAAGCACATAATCACTAAAATAATTATTAAATTATTATAGTACCCCTTTTACATGATCAAATAACCACACACATCCCTAAACATCTCTAACCATGCCAAAATTGAAGATCAACCAAACCTCCTTTAAGAATATTAGAACAAGCACATTACACACTTTGTAATTATCACTTAGACTATCAAGGAACTTCATCCACTCACCTATACACCTTAATAAAATAACCATGACATCAATTAAAACTCTCCAATAATCTCTCCCTTTGTCATTAATGTCAATAACCATCATATAGCAATATACAATCTACCTTCTTTCTCTCTCTTCAAGCACTCTCACAATAGGAACTTTCTCCCCCTTTGAAATAATGAAAAAGTGGGCATTAACTGATCTTGAGGACCTTAAAATACTAAAAATAAGAGAGTACCACCTTATAAAGATGATAAAAAATCCCCCTTTTTTTATATCCTACCTCTTCTTTTCCTTGACAACTTCCTCTTACTACATGCCAATACTCTCTTGAATCAAGCATTACAACCAATGAAGAAATAACACATAATTATGACTAGGTTTGATCAATTCCTCATACCAACCTTCTTGAAATATCATATATATATTATATCATTATATCTTCAATATGACTGAAGCATCTCACATATGCTTCCCTTCACATCATGCAAAGCTCCTCAAGCCATTCAAGTAATTTGAGTTAGCTCCCCACAACTCTATGAATACCACCTTATACTTCTCAACCATGCACTACAATCTAATGTAACTATTAAATAAACATATGAGGACTCCTCCTAAGATCTCTAAGACATTTCACCTCTTGAGCATATTCAAATCTCCACATACCATGAAGGACCACCACACAGGCTTACTAGCCTTCTCTTTTCAATCTACCTCAAGGACAACCAATAAAAATTAATTCCATTCACCAAAATATGAAACATGCACTAAACCAACCTTATTACTCACCTTTAAATACTCATACCTTGCTCTTTTGGATAAACTAAACAAAAATCACTCTTCTTCTTACTAGACCTATCTAGTCTCCTTGCATCCCTACCTAGAACTTGTAGAGCCCAAAAATTATATTAGACACACCACCAAGAATTAAAACATCATATCTGGAGTACTCTCATATTCCCTCTCAATCACACCAATTTACAACAACTAGATCAACCTCTATAATATACTTCTTTCACAAACCAACTTGCCAATTAGGCTTCCATCTTGATAAAAACATGAATAATTTGAAAACCAAAAACCTTGATATCTATTTGAATATTTATTTGACAACCCATTTATCCTATTAAATATATTAAGGAGCCTCAGATCTCAACTCTTAAAGAAAACCACTTTTCTAGCATAGCCCAAAACCTTAGAATCTTAAAACAAACAAAGTCAACAAACCTCCTTCTGGTCAACACACACATCTAAAACTTCTTACACGCCTAGAGACAATCATCAAACAATTATATACCAAAATTTAAGCCTCATACCTTTGGGAACATTGACTTCTTATAACCCATTTTAACCCTGCTTGCCCTTAAGCCAAACTTGAGAAAACTGAGAGCACACAAAATATTCAATTTGACTTCAACATACCTTCAAACCACAAAACCACTTGGAGCAAGCTAGAATAAAGTCAAAATAAATTTCTAATAATCAAAATATTATTGACATTTCAGTGATCTCATTATGCCATCTAGAAACACCCATTCTGACCCTTCATAATAGCTCTTTTACAAACCTCTGGAACAAGCTCAAGAACTTATTTCTCCCCCTTAAATAATGACCTTATAAGATCAACACAAGTATCTATATATATTAGCATTATGATATTGAGCTCACAAACTTACTTATTTACAATAAATGTCTCTTAAGAATCATAGATAGAGATATCCTACTTCACAATGTCCTAGAATAATGTGAAACTAAGAGTTACCCACAACTCCTCATATTCCTTCTCCTCCTTGGTCATTTTACACTTATAGTTCTTCTTCTTCTTAGGCTTAAGAGAAGCAACATGACCATCCACTACAACATTCTCCTTCTCTTCTAGGATTGGATTAACAATATATGGAGACAACATAAATTCATGATATACCTTATCATCTATAGGATCTTCTTTGTAGCTTATAAAATCATCATAGACACTAATAATTGATGTTATTTGTATGAAACATGATTATTAATGGAAGTATGTTCACTTGGATCCATATATATCTCATAAATAGCCTCAACCAGTACTTTGGTATTCTTTTTGAACTTGGATTCTTTATTCATAATATGAGCAGATAATGAGAGCCCTTGGCACTCTTCAACTTTTGGAGCATTCCCCACCATAGCAAATAGATTACTTGGAATTGTAGTATCATCATGAATCATACATACCACCTTTGGTTTACATGAGTTAACATGTCTTCTTACTTGCACTCTAGGAGCCTAATTGAACTCTTTCTAACTTGATGACCTTTGTTTGTAGAATCTAGCAATGTGGCCAATATTATCATAGTTGTAACAAACAATACTCCTTGATGGAAACATATTTTATCTTACCTTGTTTGGATAAAAAATTGTAAGGCATCCTATGTCATTAAAAATGAAACAACATCCTCTTTTTGGAGATAACTCACCTTGTCTAACCTTATGTGGAAAATGATTTTCAAAGTGTCCCACATCAAGACAGTTGAAGTACTTAACTTTTTTCACACCTTTTGACTAATGAACCCCATCATAGTTCCATGAAAACTCATTTATAATAGGTCTCTTTCATTCTCTAGCTTTATGCCCAAATTGATTACTTGTGTAATAATAACCATTTACACTTGCATACCTCATGGCATTTGGTTTTCTGATCTAGTTTGTCTTCATTATTCCAAAACCTTCATTCCTTGTCTAATGATTTATCTTCAAAGTAAGATTTTCCTTGTTCACATTAATCTTCATCTTTTATTGAGTTACATTCTTTTGTTTTTCTTCATATCTAAGACAAATTCTATCACTATCATACTTTTGACCACTTAGAATATTGTCTAGATCATTTGAGTTCTTTTTAAATCTCACAAATGACTTCACCTTATTAGATGACTTCTCTAACTCATATTTAAATAAATAATTTTCAATTACATATCTTAAACATTCATCTTCTTTAACTTTTAGGCTTGTATACAAGATTTCTAATTGAAAACTAAGATGTTTGATTATATCTTCATGCTCCTTGGTGTCTTCATTCATTTTTTCCTCGTACACATTAATTTCCTCCTCATAGTCTTTAAGTTGAGACATCATCTTCTTGTTAATCTTATTCTCAATCTTCACTTATTTAAGAGAATTTATCAATGTAATATCATATTCCAACTCATCTTCATCATCATCTAAATCACTCCAATTAGACACCTTTTGATGTGATCAACTTCCTTCCTCAGCCATGAAGAGGGCTTCATCTTTAATAGGACCATCATCTTCATGATCACACTTTGAATCATTATCTTCCCTCTCATCTGATGATCTATAGTATTTATAAGTGTAGAAACTCTTCTTTTTTTAAAAAACATCTTCTTATTGTCATATTTTTTAAAACCTTTATTCCTCTTATCAGACCTATATTTATTCTTCTCTTCATCTTGGTATTCATCATGCTCTTCATCATCATGGTTATTAGGGTACTATTATCAATCTGAAGAGCACCCTATTTGAATATTTTCAAGCAAACCTTCTCTTCAACTAATACAATAAGATCTTCCTGGAGTGTGGGTGACTCTAAAGTCATAAGAACATCCAAAAAGGGATAGTTACCTTAGATATATCACCTAAAAACTATTTCTATTTTTGACTATTTTGGGTGAAAAGAGAAGAAGTAAGCTAAAAATGGAAATCCTACTTACCTATGGTGATGCACCTAAATAATTAATTATTCTCTAAAAAAATTGAAATAAAGACACATATATGGATCAAAAAGAAAATTGTATATCAGTTATAAACATAAGTATTTCAAGGGAAGGCTTGAAATAAAGTTTGCAGATTGAAGATGTGTGCATGAATGTTTCTAAAGACACTGCATACTAACAATCTTCAGTGCAATTTTATATTCTTAACTCTTCAATCAACCTATAGAAAATGAGATTATATCAGTAGGTAAGTAGAGGATATAAAATAATGGGATAAATATCTCACTTATATGCTAATACATAATCAAAAATACACTCTACTACCATAAATTGATGTGCAAAAAATTCTCTTTATTGATTTATGGTTCCAATTATAATTTTTGTATATCTATGTATACCATATTTAGGAATCCCCTAAAATGGATTAAAAATATTACATATATAATAAAATTGAAATAATATAGAAAATTTGGCATGGAAAATAGAAGTATTAGTCTTCTTTGAGTTAACTCAAGACTAAAATCCTTTTATAATATTAATTAAAGTCTTTAAAATCTTCCAAGTCTTAAAAAAATGCATGGTCTTCATTTTTGGCATAGAATTGGAGGTGGTGGGCCCATGTTGACTTTTAAAAATAATCATGCATGAAAATACATACCATTCATCAATAATAAATTCATTTTATAATATTAAACAAAGTCTTCAAGTCTTCAAAAATTTGCATGGCCTTTTCTTTAGCATTGAATTGAAAAGTGGTAGGCTCATGCTAACCTCTCAAAATTCCTTGCATGAAAATCATTCCATAAATTTTAATATAAATATATATTGAAATTTATTTTAATTTTTTTAATGCCATTATCTTTCATTAAAAGCATGAGAGATGCATGAAACTAGTCAAACTAGTCAACTAAAGAGATGTGGACTCAAAGACTAGTCAACCTCCACTTGAACTCAACTTTCATTAAGTGGCACTTGTGGATTGAGTTTATAATTATATATCCACTTAAAATACATATATGTCATGTGGTAAACTCTATTTTAACACTAATATAAATATTTCAATGCCAAACTTCATTTATTTGATTAATAAGATGGCCTATTAAGCCAAATTGACCTAATAGCCTACTTGTGTCACTTAAAAGCTTCTTGGAATATTCAAAATAGTAACATATGGTTAATTATTAATTTTTAATTTTTTTAAAACACCATTATAGACCTTAAAAACTCACACAATGGTTAAAAACAACCAAAATTCTGAATTTTTCTCTTGGAGGCTTCATCTTGGTCAGGCTTGCTTTCTTCTTGACTGTGTTTTGAGAGGCTTAGGTTTGTGTAAAAATAGAAAGAAATTAAAATTTTACAATGTAATTTAAAATTTTATTTATGATTAATCAATTTATTATTATACTACAGTCCAAATTTGGAGTCAAAACTCCACTTGTAGATGCCAGAAACCTTAAATTTCCTCAAAAAATGCCCCTTTTGCATAGAATGGGTGCATACTTGAATGTATTTTTGCATATTTTTGGATTTTTTTCATGTTTAATGGATTTTTTATATATAAAATTAATATTAAATTAGTTAAATGGTCTATTTAAAGCTAATTTTTGACAAAAAAAAAAACCTTAAAAACATTTTTGGAGAATTTATTTGAAAAAAATCCTTAAAAACATTTAAAATTTTATTAAATTATTAAAAATACCAAAATATGGAATATTTAAAAAATCTAATTTTCTCTCTCCAACCCTACACTCTTGTTGAAAGCATGTCAATTTGTAGATTTGATTGGCTATTTTTTAATTTCTTTATTTGACCATGAAATGAATGAATAAAAGGTTAAGTATGACATGGATAGATATATTAAGTCCTAAAAATTTTGTAATAACTTTAAATTTAATGAAACCCTTCCCAAGTGAGGAGAAATTGAGAATAACCCATTGCCTTTCTAGTTACAAGGTTGCAAAAATTGGCCTATATTAAACTTGATGTTACATGAGCATGCCAATTATAATTTAAAAACAACATAATCCATTAATAATCAGTTTTATTATATTTTTCACACCCAAAAATTCATATCTTTACCTTTTTCCAACTGACCATACCATCATCAAACCTACAAGCAGGTCACTATGTGCAAACTAGGAGTGCATGTATGAAATATTTTTCAAACTTTGATGAATAAAAATTCCATGAAAATTATGATGAATATTTTTAATGACCTTTAATTTATTTTCCCTTCCCTTTATATATGAAATCTGTATGGATCTATACTTTTCTTCTTGAAAGTCAAGAAAATAGCTTATTTTTGGCTTTTTAAAAAGAATTCAAGCTTCCAATGCCAAGATAATGCATGATATGGATTTATAATAAACTATTATAAATAAAATTTTGACTTTTACATGATTTTTAAATTTAATTTTGGCACGTGTGTTCCCAAAATAGGCCTTTTTTGGCTTTAAAATGCATTAAAACACATTTTTATAATATGAAACTTTAGGATAAGGCTAAAATTATATTTTTGAATATAACTAAAGGTATTTAAGATAATTAAATGAAATTTTGATATCAATTTGAAATTTTAAAGATTAAAATATACTTATTTGATTATCTTGTAGATGTATTGATGGTTTTTGGAAATTTTGAATTGCAAGGGTTGGAATTTGACCTTGATAGGCCAAATTACCAACTTTTCTAGCAACTCATAGGGGTTGATCAGCCTGATAGTCAAAATAAATCATTGGATTTCATTGTAAATTAGAAATTTTTGGGCTTTGATACACCTTTTCTAATAGACATAATAATATTGAAGGGAAACACAATAGCTAAACTAGAAAGCAAAGACAACTAAACTAAGGATTTTAGGAAAACAACGAAAGGGAAGTAGATTGCTACTTGTGCTACTCACTTATTAGATTAAAAAAAAAACTACTAACCTAAAAGGAGAAGCTTTCCTCTAGGATCAAATGGAAAACGTTTTTTCTACCATGGAACCTTGAAATGTATTTTCCATCTCTTGATAGCTTTATTCTATAACTAAGGGTAGTTGGATGCTCATGTCTTCTTGATAGTGAAACTGGGATTCTAACCTCCATTTTTATGTAAATTTATTGAAGGTACATAGGTATACAAGATCCCATCATCTTCATCCTAAATTATCTTTTGTTACATCAATAATACTATCTCTACCTCATTCATAGGTGGGTCATGATTTATCTCATTCTCACCCAATGATTGAATTGGAAAATCAACTAGTATACTTGGATTGATATATTCGTTATGCTACGTTTAAGGTACTAGCTTGTCAAAGTCTTCAAATTCTTGGTAGGTATTCAGACATGGCTGTAATATATCATTAATTTCTTCTTGATGAACAACTACAATAGTACTCTTTAAAAAACAATCTTGAATCTCCATATGGATTGGATGTGGACTATTAAAATTTGCACAGAAACTCTACAAATCATCCCAAAAGGCCTCTTCATCATCATCAACTAAAAGGACATGAAATTAATTTACAATCTTACCATTTTAAACATGTTGATCACATATTTCTAACATTTTGATGGAGTCATATGAAAGTTCTCAATCTATTACACTTGCTTCACCTTTATCTTCTATAGAAAATGACATCTCATCTATCCACTCAAGCTCCATCTCATCTTGATTTGGGATATCTAGAATAGAATTGCCTTCTTGAAGCTCCAAAACATTTTTGGGGTACTTAGGTGAGTCATCAACCTATTTCTCTATCTCATCACCCAAATCTACCATCTTAAGCTCTTTAATTTCACTCATGAAATCATGGTATAGTTGTTGTCAATGATCATCAACCCCTAGAATATTCTCCATTTCAATAATGTCTTTATGTGAGTTTTCTTCATGGATTCCTTCTAGATAAATATTTAGTTTTACTTCATCTATCTTAGCTACAAGCTCTTGAGAATCCTCCCACAAGTCATCTTCTTATTCTTCATGGAAAAATGAATCATTCTTTTCCCTATTCAATGGTGTCCCAGCTATGATTTCTTCTTCTTGATCACTGAAGTCACCTTCCTTTTCTATCTCTTTTGATGCATCTTCTTCACTTACCTCACAAAAGAGAGGTTCTTGCTCTAAGAGTGGCATTATAAACCCTTATAAATACTCAAGGAGATGAGATAGATCCAATGGTTGTGCCATAGATGTTTTATTTTGCTCTTGAGATTGTTGACCTAAATAATTTTCACCTCCTCTTTTTACATATATCCTTGAATGGCTTTCCATGAAGTAAAGGCTTTGGGATCTTGAGGAGGGAAGGGTGAGGGATGAATTTTAATAGTGACTTTGGGGTTAATTTTATCATTTGGGCTTATTCTTGGTTATTTTATTTGATTATAGGTTGGAAAATTGGGTTTAGGAGATTTTGGTATTGAAAGTATTGCAGCTTGAGGCATGATTGAGATAATTCCTTTTTGAGGTCGACTTGGGATCCATGGATATTGATATGGGATAGCAAGAGGTATTGAACTTTTAGATAGATATTTGTTATCTAATAACTCTTGTTTGTAGGTTGATATCTCTTCATCAATTATTTGTCTTACCTTCTTCATTTCCTCCAACTCATCATGAAAATTTATGGATTTTTGGAAGGGTGGTTGATCTTGGAATGGATATGACTCATTTGGATGAAAATGATATGCATATGTATCATACTAGAACTGATATGGGTTATAAGCTTCATATTGGATCTATTTATAAGGAGAATAATGACCATAATATTATCTATAGGCAGCCATAGCCTATTAGAAGATAATGAAAATAATTGAATTCATGTCCCATCAGGCATGCTAGAAATTGTTATCAATTTGAAGAGCACCCTATTTGAAGATTTGAAATCAAACTACTTAAAATGATAAAATGGTATCTTCCTATATTTTAGGTTATTTTAAAGTGATAATAACCTATATATAGGTTTGGTTCTCTTAGATCTATCACCTAAAACCTATTTCTATTTATGACTTTTTGGGGTGAAAAGGGAAGAAGGAAGCTGAAAAGTGAAATCCTACTTACTATGGTGATGCACCTAAATAATTAATTATTATTTGAAATATTTGAAATAAAGACACACATATGGATCAACAATAAAATATTTAGATAAATCTTAAACATAAGTATTTCAAGGGAAGGCTTGAAATAAAGTTTGCATAAAAGTCTCTAAAGACACTACATACTAACAATCTTCAATGCAATTTTCTATTCTTAGATCTTCAATTGATCTATAGAGGAAGAGATTACAAAATTAGGTGAGGAAAATACCTAAAATAATGGGATAAATACATCACTTATATGATTTTACACAATTAAAAATACACTCTACTACCATAAATTGATGTGCAAAAAATTCTTTTTATTGATTTATGGTGCCAATTACAATTCCTGTATATCTTTATATACCAGCTTAAAAAATTCTCCAAAATGGATTCAAAATCCTACATATATAATAAAATTGAAATAATCTTGCCAATGTGGCATGAAAAAGAGAAGGATTATCCTTATTTGAGTTAACTCAAGGCTAAAATCCTTTTACAATATTAATTAAAGTCTTTAAAAGCTTCCAAGTCTTTAAAAAATGCATGGTCTTCATTTTTGGCATATAATTGGAGGTGGTGGGCCCATTTTGACTTTTAAAATCCTCATGCATGAAAATACATGCCATTCCTCAAAAATAAATTCATTTTACAATATCAAACAAAGTCTTCAATTCTTCAAAAATTTGCATGACCTTTACTTTGGCATTGAATTGAGAAATGGTGGGCCCATGTTGACTTCTCAAAATTTATTTCATGAAAATAATTTCATAAATTGGAATTTAAATCCATATTTAAATTTATTTTAAGTTCTTTAATGTCCTTATTGCATGAAAAGCATGGGAGATGCATGAAACTAATCAAACTAGTCAATTAAAGAGATGTGGACTCAAAGAGTAGTCAACCTCCACTTTAACTCAACTTACATGAATTAGCACTTGTGTATTGATTTTAAAATTATATATCCACTTAAAATATATATTTCATGTGTAAAAATCCATTTAAACTCTAAGATAAATATTTCAACACCAAACTTCATTTATTTGATTGATAAGATGGCCTATTAAGCCAACATGGCCTAGTAGCCTACTTTTGTCACTTAAAAGCTTCATGGAATATTAAAAACAAAAATATATGGTTATTTATTCATTTTAACATCTTTTAAAACACCATTATATACCTTTAAATCTCACACAAGGGTTATAAACAACCAAAATCTTGAATTTTTCTCTTGGAGACTTCATCTTGCTCAGGCTTGCTTTCTTCTTAACTATGTTTTGAGAGGCTTAGGTATATGTAAAAATAGAAATAAATTAAAAGTTTCCAATGGAATTTAAAATTTTATGTATTATTCCTCAACTCATGATGATGCTACACACCAAATTTGGAGTCAAAACTCCACCTATAAATACCATAAATCTCAAATTTCCTTACAAAATACTTGAATGTATTTTTGCATAATTTTTGGAGTTTATTTCATAGTTAATGGATTATTTTATAGATAAAATTAATATTAAATTAGTTAAATGGTCCATTGAAACATAGTTTTCTACAAAAAACCTTAAAAATGCAAAATTTCTTTAAACTAGGCCCTTTTGGAAGCTTGGAAGCACCAAGATTTGCCAAATAATGGATCTTTTTGGATAATTTATTTGAGAAAACAACCTAAAAACATTAAAACTTGGGTGAAATTATGAAAAATACCAAAATATAGGATCTTGAAAAAAATCCATTTTCTCTCTCCAACCCTACACTCTTCTTGAAAGCATGCCAATTTGTAGATTTTATTGGTTATTTTTCCTTTCTTTGTTTGACCATTAAATGCATGAATAAAAGGTGAAGGATGATATATAGATATATATTAAGTCCCAACTATTTTGTAACAACTTGAAATTTCATGAAACCCTTCCCAAGTGAGGAGAAATTAAGAAAAATTCATTGCCTTTCTGGTTTGAGGCTACAAATATGGCCTCTCTTAAACTTGATATTACATGAGTATTGAAAAACCAATTAAAAATCCACCTAATCCATGAGTAAACCCTTTGAGTCTAGTTTTCACACCCAAAAATTTAGATTTGTACCTTTCTCTAGCTGACCATACCATCATCAAACCTGCAAGTAGGTCACTATGTGCAAACTAGGAGTAGTGTGTGTATGAAATAGTTTTGAGACTTTGATGCATCAAAATTCCATTAAACTCATGTTGAATATTTTTAATAACATTTTATTTATTTTCCTACCCTTGATGTATGGAATCTATATGTATCCATACTTCTCTTCTTGAAAGTGAAGAAAATAGCTTATGTTTAGATTTTTGAAAAGAATTCAAGCTTCTAACGCCAAGATAATGTATGATATGGATTTACAAAAAAATATTATACATAAAATTTTGACTTTTACATTATTTTGAAATTTAATTTTGGCATGTGTGAGCCCAAAATAAGACTTTTTGGCTTTAAAAAGGCATTAAAACACATTTTTACAATATGAAACTATAGGATATGGCTAAAGTTATATTTTTGAATATAAATAAAATTATTTAGGATAATTAAATGACCTTTTGAGAGTAATTTGACATTTTAAATACCAAAACTAACCTTTTAGACCAAAATATACTAGTTTGATTAGCTTATAGAGGTATTGATGATTTCTAGAAATTTTGAATTACAGGGGTTGGAATTTGGCCTTGATAGGCCAAATTACCAATAGGTACTTTCTATAAAAATGTCCTAGATTTTCAAAATTCAATAATTTTAAGTGTATTTTACCCTTATACTTGCCTAAACCTATTTTCAATTTCATTATAAACAAAGCAATCAGTTCATCCTCATTAATATCAAAAATGTCATCCTCTTTGGGTTTATTACCTTGGAACTTCTTCTTAGGCTTAATATTTGTATTCAATGTTTCTTCATTATTCATTGGTATATCATCATTATTACTCATCTCATAGGCATTAAGGATTCCATACAATTCATCCAACTTTCACTGAATAAGATCATGAATTTCTTCTATAATAGATACTTTAGGATCAAACTTGAGAGAGGGGAATCTTAATAAATTTTGAACAATAGTATATTCTTCAATGTTTTCTCAAATACCTCTAATGATATTCAAAATCTCATAAAATCTTTTTAAAAAATATGCCACAAAATCTTCTTTCTTCATCTTGAGACTCAAATTATCTTTGGTGAGTCTGCAACTTTTCCAACTTAACTTTTGAGTCTCCTTCATAAATAGTGTTCAATTTATCCCATATTTTCTTGGTAGATGTATAATGGATTACCTCAGTGTATTCAATCTCTAAAAGGCCAAAAGTGATAGCATTCATTTACTTAGAATTTTTCTCAAACAAATTTTTATCTGCAACATTAGATGGAGGAATTGTAGGTGTAGAATAACCATCCACAATAGATTACCAAATGTTAAATCCTAGGGACATGATGTAGGTCCTCATACTTGCACTCTAAAAAGCATAATTGGATCCATTGAACATTAATTCTTTCTTTTTAGAGATACCTCCTTGATGACTACCCATATTGTACATTGGATCACCTTCAAGTTGTAAAGCCTTTACTAAAGGACATGCTCTGATACCAATTGTTAAAGGTACAATCATTAAAGGGGGTGAATTAGTGAGCTCAAATAATCCAAATTCAATTTCAAAACCTTTCAAAACTCTTAATAAATTACCACAAGCACTCATGAATCATACACATCATTCATAGTAATGAACAAGAGAGATAATGCAAGATCAAGTACATAAGGCATGACATATGTGGTAAACCCTCCAAGCGGGAGAAACACACTAGAACCTACAATTGGAATATTGTCTTATAATAACAAGAATCAATTTATACTAGCTAAAACTAATCAAGGATCTACCATCCCTTATTTTAGTGAGACTACAATCCCACAAGGAGATACTACACTTGTTTAGCTAAGTTGCCACAACAACAAGACCTTTAGAAAGTTTTACCTTGCAAGAGGCTATAACCCCCTAGACGTTGAGTATCCACAACACCTATGAACACAACATCTCCTAAACACTAATATCCTACCAATCTAATGGATATACAAAGTATATCAACTCTCTTTAACTCTACACACTTAATGCATCCAAAACATCCTTTTAGATCACCCTAGACCTTTTCACTCATCCTCAACTTACAAGAGCACTATACTGACATCAAAAACATAACCCATAGGTCATACACATAGACCTCAATCTACTCTACTCATCAAATCATCTATTGAGCACTTTCCCTCTTCTTTTCTCTATAACTCTCACATACACACCTCTTATAAGTCTCTCTTAAGTCTAGAAACCATCTCATTTGGTTTCACTATTTATAGAGCCTTTATGATTATCAACATCTTGTTTTGCCATTAGGTATGCCTTAACCCTCAAGGCATCTTAAATAGGTCACACTTAAGCACAACTCTCTTTCAAATAAGCCTAAGTCACCTTTTAGGTCCTATGATGACCCATTCACCTCTTTGACACTTCTCCAAGAAAACTAGGAACACAAGAACACTTTCCAATTCATGGACCCATGCCACATAATCTATAGGTCACCTTTAAGTTACAATATCCTTTAGAGAACTCTTTTTTTGACCCCCAATTAGCTCAAACACTTGTCTAAATGCATAGTCATTATGAATGAAAACACAATTAGTTTTTGGACCTTTGTTCATACTAGATATGATTTTTAAACCTACATAATGCACAAAAAACATCTTCATGGAGTCTACAACATGATCTAATTAACAGTTCATCTTAAAACATTGAGATACCAACAAGCACAACTCAAATACCCTTCTAGGGTTACTAGCAAAACATGAACAAACACATAGTCAAATTTTAACCTCAATATATTTGACTATACACACTTTCATATCTTAAAATATATATTTATAGATGTGCTTGGAGTCCTTTATAAATTCTCTTTTTACACCATGAGAAAATTCTACCTATATCAAAAGATATGGCTTGAAAACCAGACACTAGTCTATCCTTTGTTAAATTTTAATATTTGAATTCAAATGGTCAGAATTAAACATTGAACACCATGCCCTCATCTCATGTCCTAGATTATTATATTAAATACACACTATTGATATTCTTTGAACTTTAACTCATAGTGCACCATTACCCAAATGTGAAACTTTGAACACTTAGCATCTTCTCACTTCTTCCTGACATCCTAAAATAAACACGTGTTATCAATCTCCTCTATGTAGATCAATCTTTCTCCATGTTTAAACATTGGAAACTTTGTGTAGACACCTAAAACTGACCATCTATAACCTTCAACCAGGCTTTTGACCAATTTCTACCAAAGTACACAATTTGGCTTAAAACATTAAAATATATTAAAAGAGTTGAAATTTTTATATTCAAGTGCCAATTTTTGTCAAGGTATCATTAAATGAGGTAATGCAATTTATGAAGAAGCTAACTTTAATCAAATCATTTTGAGTTAAAATGACATTTTCACATCTGGGTGCTCTGGATTGATATTTTCTATCAAATTTCTTGTACGAGACACATGCCTTTGCTATTTTGTATTGGCAACATCCTAAATGGGATAACGGTTCCAATACATCTAACTATGACTTCCAATTCTAATCTAGTAAAATTTTAAGCCAATAATACAAAATTTTGACTAATTTGATTAATTTTTACACAAATTACCAAGTTTTTGCATCAAAGTTAACTAATCATGTTTAAGGCTAACTAAACCAATTCAAGAGCTTACATTAATTTTCCATGGAAGTTTTTGAATATTTATTTTTATAAATTGATTGGAATTAACTACATCATCCTATGGGGTGGCATCCATAAGCCATAAATGTCATAAATATTTGAATTAATGCCTCTTGTGCCTCATTAAGACCCTCCATGCCTAGTTAATGTCCCTCTATACTAAATATTGATGATCTTATTTATGAATTTAAATTACATAATTGAATTAATCCTTAGCCACATATCTTCATCTTGAGATGGACTGTTTAGGTTGATTCTAAACCATTCCAAAAATCTATAAATAAGAGGCCTTACCTATTGAATTTTAAGCTCTTTTATGCTAAACTTATAATGCCTAATGCATTCAAAATCATTTCATCTTACTATTATAATGCCCAATGTTGATCCAAGCCCAACTAATTCAAAGCCAAACAAGGTTCCAAGGAGAGATGGAGATAGCCATACTTCATTGATGCAGAATTTATGAGCACAAACTAAGAACGCCACTACAACAAGCATTTTAGAACATCCAAGGAAGGTGAAAGAAGGTATTTCTTTCATGTTTTAGTTGTGTTTTCCATTTTTGTTTTTTTAAAAAAGCTCCTCCTTTGAGATAGGATTAGGGTGTTAGATTAGTGTGTTTTATTCACTAACACAATGCTAATCTCTCCCTATTTCAATCATATGTCCACAAATGGCATGCTCAATGGGACTTAGCCTCAAAAGTTTGATCAAATTACACCTACAAGAAACCTACTAACCATTTTCATGTAGGATATTGAAGTGTGGAGGTAAATAAGATAAATATTTGAGCAAAAATCTATTTTTTGTAAGCCATAGTTTTATTTTAAAGACTATGTAACCTAGCTCGGCTTTATGCCCAACTCATCTTGACTCACCCCAACTCAACCCCAACTTAGCCCAATTCATCCCCACATCAACCCCAACTTGGCCCAACTGAGTCCCAACTTGGTCGAACTTGACCCCAACTCACCCCAACTCAACCTCAACTCAGTCCTAACTTAACCTAACTCAGCCCCACCTTAGCCCCAACTCAGCCTAACTTGACTCCAACTTGACCCCAACACAGCCCAAATCACCTTGAATCAACCCTATCTTGGCCTATTTTAGCCCCAACTCACCCTGACTAGACCCCAACTCACCTACCAACCCAACTCACCTACCAACCCAACTCGCCTATCAACCCAACTCGCCTATCAACCCAACTTGCCTATTAACCCAACTCGACTGTCAATCCAAGAGCTCATTTTTCAAAATTCCTTACCTTATCTTTTAAAGTGATTTAAAGTAGGCAGTCCTAATCTTTTTTTTGTAGGTTGAAAGGATGGTTTTAAAGTTAATGTGGGTATTTTAACTAATCATACACTTCAATTTGGAGTTTTAAAAATAACTTGGTCAAAATCATGCACACTTCATATTTGGTGCCTAAAATGAATATTTAGCATGCTAACTCTTGAACACTTAAAACTTTGGGTTTAAAACAAAAGTAGGTGATTATTATTTCATTTAGTATTTTTCATTGTAATCTTTACATATTTTTATAACTTAATACCAAGGGGTCAAAAGAACATCATCTAATCTTTCATTTGGTGCTTAAAATTGAACTCACTTGTCAAATTTTGTTTTCAATAGTTGTTTAAACTTAGAATTTGATTGGCAAAAAGAGGGACATTTCATGTATGCTCTTCCATCCATACCCTTTAGGGAACTTTTGGAATCAAAAGTGTCATCCTTATTGTAAAGATTCTTAGTCCAAGGCATAGAAAGAATATCATCTAAAGCACTCCCCAAAAACTTACAATAGTTTTGGTGATCTTGAAATGACCCTAAAGTCTTTCTATTAGTCATTTATTTTATTTCATCATATCTTGTGAAGGGGACTTCATTGCCTCTCATAGGTTAGATAGGTAATCTTTGACTCAGGGTTTCATCTCTTGACACTGAATTCAACCACTCCCACTAGGATCAGAGGTTTGAGTGGTTAAACCACCTTTTAGTGTTGGAGTTGCACATTAGACGTATCTACACTTTAGACATTACACTACACTAAAAAAGTGATGGATGTAGTGGTTGAAAAAAGGAAAAGACCTTTTTGTAACAAGCCAAGTGTCATAGACATCCAATTTAATTGTGTTTCTTTTTCAACGTGACATGAAAGTTATTGGTCTATTGATCCATCTAGATGTTTGAAAACTTGTATAGCTTAGACAAATCTCCACTTGCCTCATAAGTGTTGTTGGTGCAAGGTGTACCTTAAGGTCCATGTCATAGTACTATCATTTGAGAGAAGGGGGTGTAAAAACCCTACTATATAGTTCACATTTAACTTTTTGGATGAACACTAAAAGCCTCTCAAATGACATATATTGACAAATTCCAATAATACCAAGCAACCTTGTCAGTTTATTACTTAAGATAAATTAATTAGTTGGTTTTATCCTAGATTAAAGTCTTATTTGGATTAAAAAATTCATGTGAATAAATGATATAAACCAAAACAAATAGTTCTCATTTTCCTTTGAATAAAGAGGTGTTATGCTGCCCACATGAATCATCAATTTGCCTTGTTCAAAGTTCATCAAAACTTGGAGTCATTTCATCCACTTTGGCATAGTTATGCTACCCAATTGAGTCTAGACTATTACCAAACATTTTTTATAGTCCTTCATTTATAATCCTATACCTTCATAAGTTTATAGGGTTGATGTGATAAGTGGGTTCACCATTTACACTAAACTTGAGGGAACTTAGGTTCAATTTCTAGTTTGGGTTGAAGGTCGTTTAAGACTCATAATTATTATCACCACTTGATAGACTTAAGTCATTTTGTGCTAAAAAATTACACTTTAGTCTATAAACCAAACATTTTTATTTTACCGTCCTATTTCCATTAAGATCATTTGAATACATAAGTTTTTACCTTAGATATATTATAAAAACTTTGAAGATATGTATGTTATTTGAGTTAATAAAGGTAGTGTTGTGCTACCAAATTTGTGAGAAACCATCTTTGCCTTAGAGATTTTTTGAAACAAATATTTATTCATGTCTTTTGAGTAGTTTAGAATTGTTACACTACCCAAAATATTTCAAACATTGTTTCATAGACCTTTTTGCATAGAGTTCAAGTTTGTACACATTTTTCAAGCCAATCAGAGTATACCTTTTGTAAAAAAATTTCTAAAAAAGTTACGTTGTTGACATTTGTCTAACCTATTTTTTAAAATAACCAAGTTTTATACCATTATTTGTGAGAAAAAAAACTATCCCTAAAGTGCCTTTTATTTCATACCTTATACCTATTTAATTGATTTCATGTCCAAGAGTCAAATGCCTAATTTTTTTTATAAGTGTTTCAAATCCATTAGATTAAAAATATCATCTATTTCAATGTCTAGCTTTTGATGTTGTTTGGCCAAGATTTCTATCACATGCCTTGTTTGAGTCTATCTTTTGACATTGCATTTGGCTAAAAGACCTAGAAATGGTTTATTTTCCTAGTTTAGACTAATTTGAAACACTTTGACATTAGCGTTTGGCATTTTTATTTTATTTCCATTTACTTAATCTTCTTGTATAATACTTGTAACATTAGATACTTAATGTTAGCTTATTTTATCACAAATAATTGCATAAACCTTTCCATCCTTTTGACAAATCTAGACCAAGTTTGAATATCATATTTTAGACATTACCTATTTAGAGTTTATAGAAATATCTTCCTTTTATATTACAAAAAAAATTACTATGGATCCCAACATGTATTCCTACACTCTTAGTGGACTTATGTACAATATAGGGATTAGTAATGTGGTTGTGCAAAAAGAAAAGGTGCAAGACCCCTACATAGATAAAATTTCTTATGGGACAGATCCTTATCACTCCTATAATACTCAAATAGGGGCATAAAACCAATATCCATTGGCTAAATATTCAATTAATATGTCACCATATTCAAAATAGGACCAAGAACAAACCACACAATACCTAGATATGATACCCATAGTTGAAAAACTAGTTTCTCAATAATTATACTCTATTAATAAGCCTTACATATATGATCCATTTTTATTTGAGTGTCATTTGTTGGGGAACCATAAAAATAGGAGCTAATTTTCTAGTGGACTTCCCTCATGAAATTTTACCAAGCCTAGTAAGAATGCCTTACAATGTATTGTATAGTCAACAGGCCTCTTCTAGAAATCATTTAACTCTAGTCCAAATGACATATCAGGACCCTAATATGAATAAAAAAGGAAATAACCTCATGGAAGACCACTTTAACCAAATGCAAACAACATATCAAATTTACCTAAATCTAACATGTAATTTCAATTAGATGACCATGGTGAGTAAACCTCTTATTAACTTCTTTCTTTCAATAGGAGTTTTGATAGAGTTAACTAGTCAAGACAATCAGAGTTTAAACCCATTCATGTAAAATTCTTTGGTAGACAACTTATTGCATATGCCAATTATCAAAGAAGTGTCTTCTACTTCTATGCAAAATAATGAGTAAAACAGAGTGGACAATACACAAGTAACATCCAATCCAACTAAAAGTGGTACTAATACACAAATAACTAGTTAACAACATATTCTTTTAGTTAATACCACAAGTGGCTCTATAAAACTAGGAATGGGAGATTTTTCACCCCAACCTCAACCAACTGCTTTGTCAAGTGCACAACCAACATGATGAAGTGGTCAACCAGTAACCAATGCCATGCCTCAACAATAGAATGTGACAAATCATATTCCTCCTTAATAGGTGACAAGTAGCATTCCACAACAACAAGCATAAATGAAAATACCAATGAAATAAAGGCTAAACATATTACCACCTCAATAAGGGGAAACAAGTGTTCCACCTCATCAGGTAGTAGAAAACATACCTTCTTCTTTGCATACCAACATGCCAATTCAAAACCAAATGATATTCAATCAATAATGTATTCATGTTGGTCAGTGATAGGTGCCAAATCTCCAACATGTGTGCACTTCCCAGCCAAGATTCATTTAGAAATGGGCTTATAATGTCTCTCAAATACCTATTAGGTAACAATTTACTTTTGTGTAGAGCATACCATATGTTTAGAGATAGGATCTTAACTCGTAAGTTCTCACTAAAAAGCAAGGTTTGAGTAGTCAGAAATAGGTCTATATTCAACCACAATAGGCACATTATCATTATATCCCTTCATCCCAACCTCAAAATCCTCCAAGTCAAACCTTCATTGCCAACCCAAACTAGAATATTGCACAACCAAATGTACAATTTTAACAAGTACAACCTAATCTATGTATGTGTATTGCTAGTTCATTCCCCAACCAATCTAATGTATACCAAATACCCTCATCATACCCTAGTCAAAGTGATTCAATTATGACCACCCAAACATCTACCTAGGCCAATATTTCCACAAGTTTCCTAGATCAAGAGTTATAACAAATGAAGGATGCAATTGTCACCATCCAAGCAGGGAAATAGATTAAAAATTTTAATCTAGATGATGTGTGTTCCTATCCTTTCAATATGGAGTACTTACAAATTCCATTTCCTTTAGGTTATGAGCCATCAAAATTTGATAAATACAATGGGAAATGTGACCCCAAATCCCATTTAATCAATTTATTTGTCACATGCCATCTAGTGGCATATAGTGATAGATACCTTTTGTTTTTATTTCTAAGGAGCTTAGCTAGACAAGAATTGGAGTGGTTTTTAAATTTTCCCAACAATTTTGTTATATATTTTGATGACCTTTTAGATAATTTTATACATCACTTTTCCTACAATCTCTAACATGAGATCTCATTAGTTGACTTGACACATGAAAAACAAAAGGCTGGTGAGAGTTTTCCAAGTTATCTATAGTGATGGAGATCACTTACAAGTTGATTCACTCATAGTTTAATAGATAAACAATTAGCTAATGTATTCACTAAAAATTTTCATAGTGAGATAGCCTATCATCTAAAACTATAGTGTACACATACTTTTAAATAAATCATTGACAAAGGTTTGTTGATTGAGTGAGTGTTCATTAATAAAGGAGTCATCAAGATTAATTCAACTAATCAGAACCAAGGTACCAATCAAGGAAGTAGCCAAAACAAACATCTAATCCAAGAACAAGCATCACAACCAACATAGGCCAATAACCAAGATAGACCAAAATAATTCAACCATAATAGGAATGTTATGGGAAATGGAGTGATCATGTCACATCATGTCCAAATGGTGCAAACATCATCTGCTCAACCTGCACCACCTTTTCAACTTACTCTTACTTGATAACCTCTTTAACCAACTCTACAAGCACAACAACCAAAACCCATGCAACAAATGCCATAACCTTTGCCATTGTAAAACCCTCCTCTAAGGATAATAGTACATATTCATCATGTTTTTAGTGACCTTAGAGATCCTATTAAATCTATGTTTCATAAACTTACTATAACTAATTTGATTAGTTAGCCTATACCAAAGCATTATACCTAAGGTATTCCTTATCCTGAATGGTACCATGAAAATGAATTTTGTGAATATCATCAAGTCAATGGACATAATTTATGAAGATGTGTGCAAATCAAGAATTTTATTGAGAATATGTTAGAGAATGAGGACATCACATTGAATGGCAATACTGCTACCTCTAATAAAACTCTTAGGATTTATCAAAACCCTTTACCCAACACAACAACCAACAACAACAACAACAACAATGGTAACAACAATAATAGCCAGTGCAATAATAAAATAAATAGTATCAAAATCAAATGTTGAACCAACAAAACTAGTAGAATCAATAGTAAAACCAACAACATTAGAATAATGGACAAAACTAAGGTCAAAATGATAACAACCAACAAACCTAATATGTAGCTGCACATGACTACAATAGGGTTATAGGTCATATTGTAGGGGTAGCATTAATATCATCTCCATTAATCTTAGATTGAACACTAATCAATCTAGACCATTGCTAAATAATTCCACTCAGCCAAATTACATAGATAATCCTTCTATGATCTAGGACCACATGCAAGAAAACTAGCAGACTAGGATTTCCACTTTTGGACCGTATATCAATAACTTGTCCTTACCCTATGACCACATACAAGTGCACCGACAATCAAGACTTATCTTATTTGGTCCCACACAATTACCATCATTTGTTAGAAACCATGGTCATGTACTTATTCTTAATTATGCAATGACAACTCAAAGGTCAAATATTACCATTTTAGGACCATATCCATCTGCCACCTCACCCATTATCCAACTAGCCATTTAGCCTTAGAACAAACCATTTAACATTATCTAAGACAAGAAGTTTTATATTGTGGAACAATTACAGAAGACACTAGCCTAGATCTCTATTTTAGATTTGTTGTGAACATCAACAATCCAAAATAACATTTTGAATAAGTTCTTAACCCAATCCACTATTTCTAGTGACATGTCCCTTGATAAATTTCAAGCTTTGGTTAGACACCTAGCTCCTACCCAACAAGTAACATTTAACCAAAGTGATATGTCTTCCCTTGGCTAGTTCCATAATAATCCATTATTTATAGAAGTTTATATAAAGTAGCATAATGTGAAACGTGTCATTATAGACAATGGATCAGGCCTCAACATAGTGTCTCTAAAGCTCATCAAGCTTATTGGGTACATAATGGTAGATCTCCAACCAAAAATTATAAGTATCAAAGCCCATGATAATTAGGAGAGAGAATCACAAGGCACCATTAGCCTACCAGTTATCATTGGGTTGTTAACCCATGATACACTTTGCCATGTGCTTGATCTTGAGTTGTCATATAATATGCTTCTAAGTAGGCCTTAGTTACATGAGATTCATGTAGTCCTATCAACACTACACCAATGTATCAAGTTCTCCCAGTCGGGGATGGAAGTAAATATTTTAAGAGATCTGCACCCATATAAACACTACAAACATCTCAAGGTTGAGTTTTAAAGCTATAATTACCAATATGGCATGAATCTAAGTTCCAAGTAGGATAAAGGAAAGGCCATAATTATTGATTCTCTAGAGGATAATTGCATAGATACTAATACCTTGGATTCACTTTCCCATATTCCACCTCCTAAAGCTTCCAATCATTACACCATTCTAGCTAATGGCCTAGGAGAATATTTAAGTATGATACCTTTTATATTGCTAATCTTTCTCAAAATATAAAGACCTTTAGAAGACCTAAAGCTACCCCACATATGCATTGTCAATAAAATATAAAAAATAAAGGACCTATCATATTTATACCAGTATCTATCCTAGAAATTAAACCTCTCAAGGGCGATGAATCATGGTTATATAATGACAACCAAGCTGATTGTCATAAGAGTGTAAAGTATCCTATTTATAATAGGATAATGGATAATCAAGACTATGAAGGAAGAGGCCTCAGACCAAATCAATAAGGAACCATTAAGCCAATTTCCATGACCAAATACAAAATACCCTATGGACTTAGATTTAAAATAGCTAGGGGTGACCCCACATATCTTATTCATGTTACATCACTAGTGACTAGTGATGATGATGTCAATAGTGAAGTAGAATCCAATCATAGCCTTATCTTTTATGACATAACTGAGACTAACCAATTTGATAATACTAGCATTTATACCCTTACCCCAGTCATTCATCATAACCCAATATTATTATACTATACCCAACTGATAGATTAGGACCAACAAGAATCCAATTTATTGATTGATGAGTTCTAGAATGATAAGGCATTTTATGATTTTCTAGGCCTTAGAGACAATGTTTCATTGGGAGATCATAAATCAAGATTCTCAATCACATTGGATCCTAAAGCTTATTTTGGAGAGTGGGTGAACACCCTTAGCCAAAAATAAATAAATAAAACATTGAGGTCACAAAAGTAAAAACCTCTTTGATGTGTTTTCTAACTAGAAAAAAAGTAATGATAAAGGCTAGTCTAATGGTGAAAACCTATATTAGGTGCCATGAGATGGGGGTGTTTATTCTTCTTCAAATTTAGACCAAGAGACCACCAATGATGAACGTGCCTGTGGATATGAGTTCAATTTTTAAAAATAAGTGTTTGACCAAATTCTTCTAGAATTTTTTACTATTTTTGTCACATGGCTAGATCTCCCATTAAGGGACTCAGATTCATCATGCCTAGGATAAGTTGAAGAGAAATTCATAATAGAAGACCTTGATATCATCCAATAGTTCATCTCTTTGCCTACTATCTTAGAAGATGGATCGACCCTTCTAGTTGAAGATACAATAAAGATAAACATTAGGACTCCATCAAACCTGAAATAGATAAAATTATGTACATCCCTCACTGAGAAGGAACATGAAGTTTTTACAAGTCTATTGAGAGAATTTGTAGATATATTTGCATGGGCTTATTCTGACATGTCAGGTTTGGACCTTGCCTTGGTTTTACATCACCTTGTGGTAAATATTGATGCTAAAATAGTTAAGAAAAATTTACATAATATGCATCCTCAAATTGTTGTATTAGTAAATAAAGAGTTGTAAAAACTCTTAGAAGTAGGATGTATTCAATCTATTGACTACTCTGAATGGATATCTAATATTGTACTTGTTAGCAAAAATCCTAAAGTAATCATAATCTATACTAATTTTTGAGACATAAACAAATATTTCCCTAAGGATGAATTTTCATTGCCTAATATTGACATGATCATTGACTCCATGGTGGGTTATGAGATGCTTTCACTCATGGATGACTTTTTAGGATACAACCATATAAAATAGCACTAGAAGATCAACATAAAGCAACATTCACCACTCCATGGGGAACATTCTATTATCAGGTAATGATTTTTGGTATTAATAATATTAGAGCCATATATAAATGAGCCATGACCATCATATTCCATGCTATGATACATGATATTATTAAATACTATATTGATGACATATTAGGTAAATCAAAAACTAGGGCCGACCATCTAGTAGTGCTACATAGAATATTTGAAAGACGATGTGAGTATAAGGTCTAAATGAATCCAAATAAATATGTGTTTAGAGTAACATCAAGAAAATTACTTAGATTCATCATGTCTCATACGGGAATTGAAGTTGATCCATCCAAAGTCCAAGCTATAATAGAAATGCCACCACCAACTAATTTGAAGCACCTCCACAGTTTGTAAGGCAAGATCTAGTCAATCTGATGCTTCATATCTCAATTAGAATATAGGTGTCATATATTTACACATATTCTAAATAAGGGAGTTGCATTCCTTTGGGATAATCATTTCCAGATATATTTTTATTAGTTAAAATATTACCTAGCAAATCTATCTATTTGATTACCCCTTATACTGGGAAAACCATTTTTGTTGTGCCTATCAGCTATAGATAATGCCTTGGGGGAACTTCTAGCTCAAATGATAATAATTAAAAAGATCATATAGTATAATACTTAAGCTATACATCATTTATGAACACAACTATATACCTATTGAAAAATCCTATTTATCCATGGTATTTACAACTCAAAAATTATAACACTACATGTTGAATAATAAGACCATGGTCATTTCAAAAGTAGATCTACTTAAGTATCTACTATCTAAAATAGATTTAGAAGGTAGAATGGCCAAATGTATCATGATTCTTAGTGATTTTTACATCAAATACATCAATCAAAAATCCATTAAGGAGAAAGTTATTACAGATTAGCTTGTTAAAGCACCCCTTGCAGACATAGAACCACTCACATTTCAATTTCTTGATGAATCCATAGTGAAAATCATTTACATACCTCTTAAAGAGTAGCACTAGAAGCTATATTTTGATGGATCATTCATGGCACATGGATCAAGGGTAATCCTTTTATTTATTACACCATAGGGGGATCTAATACCTAAATCATTCGGGATTAGTTTTCCTTTTACCAACAACACAACTGAATATGAATCACTTGTTATAGGGCTTCATAAATTAGTAAAATGAAATGTATCTCATATCAAGGTTTATGGTGATTCTAAATTAATCATAAATCAATTTATAGACCACTTTTAGACCAAACATGACAAGTTGGTTCCATATAAGGCCATGGTTGACACTCTTAAATATTAGATTGCTGACATTCAATTTGAGCATATACCAAGGGAAAGTAACAAAAATAAAAATGTTATGGCCACTATTGGATCTTTGATTTGATAAAAAAACAAAGATAGAGAGCATAAATTCCTCATCAAAAACTTATTCACACCATCTCATGAACCTTCTAATATCGTGATGATTTTTGATAATGTTGGTCATAGTTATATCTAGTACTTAGACCTTTAAAACTACCTTCATGACCAAGTTTTACCACCTAACCTCTCCCAAAAATAAACTAAAGCCTTTATTCATCACTCCACTCATTATAATTTACTTGGATCAACCCTCTAACATTATAGTTTTGATGGAACTCTACTTCATTATTTAATTTTGGTAGAATCTACACTAGTGTTACAGGAATTACACAAAGAAGTATGTGGAGCCCACTCTAGTGGGGAAGTCTTATCTAAAAATATTTTACATACTAGTTATTATTGGCCCATAATGGATGCAAATTTAGCTAAATATGTAAATAAATGTGACAAATGTCAATGGCATGCCAATCTAATTCATGCCCTAGCCAAGACTCTAAAACTAATGTTGACACCATGGTCATTTTCTACATGGGGACTCGACCTCATTGGGAAAATAAATCCTACATCTTAAAGTAGACATAAACATATCCTTACAGCGATTGAATATTTTACTAAGTGGGTCAAATCTATACCCCTCACTTACATGACTAGAAATCATATTTACAAGTTCATTTTTAAACATCTCATCTACTAGTACGGTATCCCTTCCAACATTATATCTGATAATAGAGTATCCATCAAAAATAAATATGTCAACTAGTTATGTATTGAATACAATATTACACAACATTTGTCTATGGCATATTTCCCTCAAGGTAATGGTCAAGCTAAGGTATCCAACAAAATACTTTTTACCAATCTCAAAAAGATTGTCAATGATGTTAGTCACAACTGACACCTTCAAATATTCCATGCCCTTTGTACATATCATACCAATCATTGTACTCCATACTCACTTTTTTATGGTACTAAATCCATACTTCCTATTGAGGTCAAATTACCTTCACTGCACATATCTTTCAAGCATGTCTTAGATGATCATGACTATCGATTAGTTCACCTATAAGAGCTAGACCTACTTGATGAAAAATGCACAGCTATGCTCAAAAATATTTAAGCATATCAAAAATGATTCAAAGGCCACTATAATCAATGCATCAAGAATAGAACATTTGAATTTGGTGATCTTGTTCTTAAATAAAACCAAAATAATACCACAAATGAGAAGAAGCATAAAGGTAAATTATAATCAAATTGGATAGGGCCATTCATCATTACTAAAGATTATGGATCAAGAGCATATAGGCTCACCACACTATATGGAGATGAACTTCATGAGCTGATGAATATTATTCACCTCAAGTGGTACTATGCTTGAGCACTATGGTGTATTGTCTCTAAGGACCATTTCAATTGTGCCATTTTATCACTATTATTATTTATATAGATATCATTCTTATCATTATTATTAGCTATTACTTATCCATTTTATCATTGCATTATATCAACCAAACATGTTTTGAATCCTATCTACCTAGCCCATTTGACCTTGGTTTCACCATTAACTGTACATTTTAGCACCATTGAATTTGATCAATTTTAGTAGTTATTTCAAGAATTTCAGATAGAGATAGTATTTTGGAGTGGTATGAAAAATATTTTGTAGTTGCATCTTTCATTTCATGTTTCATTCTCTCTCATTATCTTGATCCTAATTATAACTACCTATGGGCAAATTAGTCTCAGTGACCTATGCCATAGTATCCTAGTTATAACTACCTATGTGCAAAATAGGGGAAACACTTGTTTATTATGCCTTGACCATACCAATTATCCATTTTCTATACCATACTATGCCTTTATACCAACTTTGCCTATTTTGTTTGAATTGATTGCTACACTAGTCATATTTATCCATTATAGGGTGGAACTATAGTGACTTGAGGTCCTAATTTGGGACTATGTAGGCAGTGCTCGATACTTGTTGAGCTCAACTTAGTCATCCTTATTAGTCATGATCTCACCATTTTTCAAGCAACCTATGCCATAACCTCACCATTTTGTGAGCAACCTAATCCATACTCTCACCATTTAGTGTTTTGTCATTCTTGATCAAATTGAGATACTCTAAAAATTCTAAATTTTTTTGTAAAACCATTATAAAAAACCAAAAACATTAACCACTTATTTACTTTAAGGATTTTAGGAACCCTTATTAAGTCATAAGAAAATCACTTGTCACTTAGTTTCCCCATCCTTTTTGGCCTTTACTCCCATGCACTTGCCATTTTTCAAGACCATTCCTATTCTTCTATTGCATCCACTACTGTGTTTTCATTAGTTATCATTTTTTTCCAATTTCCTGGAAGAACTAAATTTGGCTTAAAGTTTTTGTTAGCTATTACATCCATAGAACTATGTAGGTAGAGTCCACATGCCTAGTGCATATGGAGACAACTCATCCACCCCCTTCTTTTTCTTCTATTCCACCATTCTGTTAGTTTGTTAAGTTGTCACCTATTTTCTACGGGCAATGTTTGTATGGTTTAAAGTAAATTGTTTGTTTCTTTGTTTGTTTATTTGTTTATTTCTTTGATTTATTTTTTTGTGTGCCTATTTGTTTAATTTTAGCATTATTGCCTTGATTTGATCTATGTGTGTTCATTAGGTTATTTCTTGCCAACACTTACACTTGAATCCATCCATATTCATATGTCTACATTGGCATCATGGTTTCTATCATTGGTGCATTGTTTTCTATTGAGTATTAGATTATGGGAATCAGTCCTTATGCATATTTTGGCCAAGTCCTCATGATTTTATACCATGATGCCTACTAAAACATGCTATAAAAAACCTCAACTTTAGGAAGTCTATTCAATAATGATATCATCAACATCTCTTTGGAACCAACATCTCGATTCAATCCCAATCATATCCTACACATAGTGATTAAAAAATGAAAGAATTTCAACCTTTGTTTAGTTTAGATGAGCATCTCCCTACTAATAGGTTTTCCCAATTCATATTTATCCTCTATATCTTATTATCATCATCATTGTCCAAATCAATCATGTTTTCCATAATCGGGGTTCAATGATTATAAGTACCTATGGCAAAATCATTGGACACCATCCCACCTACATTTCTCAATTATTATAACCACCTTTGGGAAAATAATTGTGTTGTCACAACTTTAATTTTTATGCCCATATAAGGGCATGTTGCTATCTTGTTTGTCTATCCCAACTAAGACAACTTCATATTCTCAATGATTAAAATTGCCTTTGGGTAAATCATTTTATTGTCATTCCATGTTGCCACTATCAAGGTACAATGCTTATAACTACCTTTGGGAAAACCATTATACAACATCCCACTTGAATTATCAGTGATTTTGATTACTTATTCAATATCATTGTGTTCTCATCCCCTCATTTTCCTTTGTTTGATCTCCTCATCTCCATTCCTTCTTTCAAGGGACCGTTTACTGACCTTTCCTTGTGATAACCATTCCCTCAAGGGGGAATCATATAGTTAGTTCATCATCATTGTATTTGTAGGCATATAGGACCTTTTCATTCTTTGAGAATATGTTACTATGATTATATCTTGCAATGCCTTCCCAAACAAGGGCAAACTGTAGACACCTAAAACTGGCCATCAATAACCTTTAACTAGGCTTTTGACCAATTTCTACCAAAGTACACAATTTGGATTAAAAACACTAAAATGCATTAAAAGAGTTGAAAATTTTATGTTAAAGTTCTAATTTTTTCTAGGGTATCATTAAATATGGTAATTCAATTTATGAAGTAGCTAAATTTGATTAGATCATTTCAATTCAAAATGACATTTTCACACTTGGGTGCTATGGATTGTTGTTTTCTATCAAATTTCTTGTACAATACACGTGCCTTTGTTATTTTTCATTGGAAACATCCTAAATGGTATAATGGTTCCAACACATCTAACATAGACTTCTAATTCCAATCTAGTCAAATTTTGAGCCAATAATATGAAATTTTGACCAATTTGATTTATTTTTGCATAAATTGCCAAGGTTTTGCATCAAATTTGACTAATCATGTTTAAGTATAAGTACACCAAATTAAGATCTTAAGTTAATTTTCCATGGAAATTTTTGAATATTTATTTTTATAAATTGATTGTCATTAACTACATCATCAAATGACATCATCTTATGGGGTGGCCTCCACAAGCCATAAATGCCACAAATATTTGAATTTTTTCCTCCCATGCCTCATTAAGACCCTCTATGCCTAGTTAATTCCCCTTTATCCTATATATTTATGATATTATTTATGAATTTTAATTACATAATTGAATTAATCCTTAGCCACACATCTTCATTTTGAGATGGACAGTTCAAGTTGATTCTAAACCATTCCAAAAATCTATAAATAGGAGGCCTTGCCTATTGAATTTTAAGCTCTTTTATGCCAAACTTATAATTCCTAAATGTATTCATAATAATTGCATCTTAGTGTTATAATTCTCAAATGTTGAGCCAATCCAAGCTAATTCAAATCCAAACAAGGTGCAAAGGAGAGATGGAGGTAACCACACTTCATTGATGCAGACTTCATGAGCACAAACCAAGCAAGACACTACAACAAGCATTTTGGATCATCAAAGGAAGGTGAATGAAGGTCTTTATTTCATGTTTTAGTTGTGTTTTCCATTTTTATTTTTTTAACTAATCTCCTCCTTTGCGATAGGCTTAGGGTGTTAGTTTAGTGTTTTTTTGATTGATTTGGTTTATTTACTAACACAATATTAATCTCCCCCTATTGCAATCATATGTTAACACTTTGAACTCATTTCACTCAATATGCTCTATTGATCTTGATTAGTATGAACACTTTCTTATCATCAGATCTTATAAGAAGTTTAATCTTTACCTCTACCTATCATTAAGTAACTATCACATTGACATCTTAAAATTGATATGTGTTGTTTGATCAATCTATATAATTGATTGTGAACCATTGGATATTCATTTATTGAAAAATTGACTATGGGAACCATTGTAATCTACTTGTAAGGTTAACTTTGGAACTCAATAACTTTTGTTACACTTAGATGCATGATCTAAAATTTGGACCATATGATCTCCTCACATAATAGAATCCAACTATATATCAATATTCTCCTATAACCCTCATGCATGCTAGATATAATGCCATTAATCTTTCCATTCAATTTTTTTTCTACAGAGCCAACTACGTCAAAAACTATCTGGAAAACCAACTTTGCACATGCATATCTTTTCATGCAATTCATTGCATGACCTATATTATTACTTCATTACACATATAAACTAGGTAAAAAACTAAATAAATGCATATTATAATCTTTTCTTGAAACCTTCACATGTGATAAATATAACACTGTCAAAATAACTACTCAAATTTTCTTGCCACATTGTAAATTTGGCTAGGTATGGGAAAACACTATCAAACTACTTGGGAGCCCAACTTTGCACTTTCATATCACTTTCTACACTTTGTTACATGACCTAAAATTTAGTGTATATTAATTAAGCATAAATTTTATCATAACCATATGACTAACACCCCATGACTCATCCACACATGGTAATGGTGACATCAACAAACTACCTACTCAAATTTTCTACCACTAGACCCAAAGTGTCTAGATACAAATAATGATCAACCAGATGAAATCCACTCATGAACATAAGCATTAAAATCATTATTTACTTATGATAGGACCCCTTACACATTTTCAAATCACCATAATCATACCTAAACATCTCTAACCATGCCAAAACTAAAAATTAACCAAGCCTCCTTCAAGCATATTAGGACAAGCACATTTCACACTTTGTCATCATCACTTATACTATCTAGGCACTTCATCCACTCACTTTGACACCTTCATTACATCACCATGACATTATTGAAAACTCTCTAACACATAATTCAATTATTCAATAAAATTAAGGATATAAATGGTAGGCTACACTTCTTAATCTAAGAAACTATAAATAAGACATATGTTCACTTAAACCTAATAACAATAATAGAAGTTGTCTGGGAATAAAACTACATCATTATTGAGAGGGATGGCTTGCTTGACTGGCATAAAGAGATGTGAACTTTGGTGTAATAATTTATGAATCAAGAGAGATAATTAGTATCTAATTTTAAATATATGAGTCACAAAGGTAAGCAAACCTCTTGGGAAATTATTTCCTATTCCCATTTTTGAGAATCTCCTTCGAGCTACAACTAACAGCTTTTGAGATGAAATTGAAGGCATAGTCTATAGAAACAATGAGGATATTATGAAATTAGTGAATTTTCATAGGGATATAATTATATGAACTAAGGCACTTCATTTGAAGGCTAAAGCCTCATTAGTAACACATAATAAATTGATGGACAAGCTTATAAAGTTATTTGAGAGGTCTTTTCTTGACTTTGAAACTATTGAGATTGACTTCCAAGCTATCCATGGATTATATTTAGAAATAGAGGTAGAAAATAAAGAAACTCAATTAGTATGGGAAACAATGTACCTCTTAAAGGTACTTAGTCTCTAAGGTATACCCTAATGTAGATATAGAAAACACTAGCATATGTACCACTTCCAATGCTTACTACTTCAACCACATCAACAATAATTTCTAGTGTATCTAAAATTATAGTGTATGTTATAAATGCAACTCAAATTATTATAATAGTCACATCCATGTTAATTTATATAACTATGACCCCATAATTTTATTATTCTATCAGTGTCACATCATCACCCCCTTAAATACATATATATTTGCATGATTCAACTATGTTGGAATTGTTAGTTCCTAAATTATTTTACTATATATATTGTATTTTATCCAAATAATTATATTCTAGGAAAACACCATTATACATGTATGATTTTCATGAGAATTGAAACATCATTATATTTTTGGACATGTAATATTCAACTTTACTTGAGAGAAGAGGCATCCCCATCCCAA